>CM070831.1:13575290-13774634 GCA_036326025.1 Chrosomus eos
AACAGCTGATTTGCCGTAGTCGCTACTACGTGAAAGATTAAGAAAGTTAATGTTATGTTTTATGGTATGTGGCATTGTGATTGTTTATGTATATCATTAAATGCCCAAAGCAATCCTCTCCTGCTTTTTAAAATCACTTTCTTTACTTGTATTTTGTCAAATGATTAAATTATCCCCTACGCCGCTCTTCACTGTTGCTTAGTGATTTTTGCGTTCTTTAACTACGGCAGTTAACCGTTTACTTCCGGCTACCGTTGCCGTTCCATCAGCAGCTGTTGCTTAAAGTCCCTGATTGAATTATCCTTGAGCGTTCTTTGTAGCATTTGTATAAACAATTTAATACAGTTCAAGTCATAATTTGCATGTTGAAGTTTTTGAGTTACTATAAGAGCATTTTTGTTTAGTTAAATAAATACTCATTATTTTTAGGGGAGGGGGGGGGGGCGCAAAAATCAATCTCGCCTGGGGCAACCAAAGGGCTAGAGCCGGCCCTGCATTTACTGACAAAGCATGTAGAGCAGGAATCTATCAAGGTGGGAATTACATGCAAGAATAGAGTTGAACAGAAGGAGAGTTTGTTAAAATAGCTATATGGCTGTTGGTTAACATTATCCAGTAGCCCTTTCAGCCTAAGTGACATAAGCAGAAAAACTAAAAAAATGTTTCAGAAGAAGAGCACACTATGTTAATATTATGTTAATATTATGCTTAAATATACTTTGGAATAACATAAACTGTTAAACTGGGCACAATAAGACCAGAAACATGCATTAAGAAAGAAACAGGGTCGGTTTTAATGGCATGTCAACTAAGCTCTGAGGTTATCTCCAGTGTCTTCGTTAATGCAGATATATAATCAGATGTATAATCTCTATCCTGTAACCTGAATTCTTGACAGAATTATGAACTTTCAGAACTGAACAGAAAATCTCTGCTGGGGTTTTGTGCTTGCTTGAGATCAGGTGCATGAGAATGATTTGAAATGTGCTCAGGTGTTTTGTTTCACATCAGTAGAATCAGAGATGAGAGAAAATAACTTTTCAATAGAAGGAATTTTACAGACAATATGAGTGAGACAGGCAAGCAGGTGATAGTTTAGGTCCAGGTCAGGCACAGTAATGGAAGACTAACCAGAAGAAAAAAAACTGTTAAATTAAATAGTTAAACAGCTATTTAATTAAACATCAGGCGTAGACATAGTCCACATAAACTATTAATTTATTTATTATTCAGATGCTTAATCATGTACTTCTGAAAACTTATTTTTTACATGTAATAGAATAGAATGTAATAGAATCACATAATGCCTGGTACACTTTATATCATTTTGGGTATGAAAAATGACCAATTGTGGCGATTTCTGTGGTCATGGCTCCTAAATGGTGGTACAGTGAGAGAGGTTCAAAGACTCCAGTTGTCATGGTCCTGTGACCAAAAATAGCCTGCGATAATTTTCTGACTTTGAAGGATGCAGCCTCTGAAGTCCGAGTCCTTCGATGGATGCAGCCTTGGAATTGGGAAACGGCTACAGTGTGTTTGCTGCTATGACCTATCTTCTGACTTGCTAATAAGAACATATATGTCGTACAGTGTGATTTGTAATGACCTTATAGGATCTGTCTGTAGCAGGCATAAGGTGATTGTTACGTTGGAGGATAAAGATGACAAGAAAACAAGAAACACCTGTGTAAACATTCAAAGAACAAATCAAGGTGAGAAACTACAAAATTAGGGGAGCGCAGGGCACAACCTAACGCGGGGTTAAATGTAGCACGGACCTTTTGCATAGTTAGTCAGGGTCAAGCAGGTTGTGTTTCTGCTCTTTTTCTCTTGCTGCCAGAAGACGGTCTTCCGCGATTTTGTGGAAAGTTTGATTAGATTTCGAGTGTTTTGACACCATGCAAGTAAATTTTTTCATCATACGTTTTTTTCAGTTTCTGACTTGGGTGTGTACATCATCAAATGCCCGTCATCAAACTCCTAGCAACTGTTAGCTTGGCTCAAAATATTTTTTACACAGCGGGGTTAGTTGTAGTTCAGTCTAACAACTAATCTGCCAAGTGTACAACGATAATGAAATGAAAACAGGGAGCCACACAACTTTTCAGGTTTGAGTATTTATTTATATTAATTTTGCCACACTTAACTTTGTTGGACATTCACAAACTATGTTGGAATTTAAATGTCAAAGTATGATTTTTTTCACATTAAGTTAACTATGCATTGATCACTTGTTTTTCATGCAATAAACCCTTTAAAATGTGATTTTGAGCTTGTTTTTATTATTAATACTGTTATTATTAATAATAATAATTTTGCATGCAGCTGCCACACACAAATATAATTCAATAGCAATTACAATATTTGATTGCAAAACTGTGCAGCCCTTTCATATTATCTCTATCCATGATATTGATCCATAATAGAAGGATGATTGGATAAGGGATGGATGTATGGATATCTATCTATACAGAGATGCACAAACAATATCAAACTATACAGATAAAATAGTACTGAATTATGTGTGTTGCACACAAGTGTTAACTAACCCCTCTGTCTGTTACAATTAACCCCGCATATGGGGTAAGTTGTAACATTTGCACTTCTGCCGCTTTCAGTGCAACTGTGCAAGGATGGTAGGTCAGAGAAAACAACTTTAAGTGTTCATTTGTAGCAGAGATGTGTATGTTGCTTGTGAAAAAAAAAAGATTAATCTAACCTAATTATTTTTTACAAAATGTGTTAGGTTGTGCATCGCGCTCCCCTACTACTATGGCACATGAGACAGGAACTGAAAGAAAAGAGATCATGACAGTGGCAAATACAGACTCCAAATATTTCAGTCCTCTTCCTATACAGAAAGATTGTAACCTTTTGTACTTTTGCTGCAAAAACAAATTGTGTTTTAACTTTCATTTGTAACTTTTTTAACTATTTGTTTCTCAATCTGATTGAAAGCTAAAAGGTGTTTTAAAAAATGTATGGCAATACAAATACTTCAATAACTATCAGGGAAAGCTGAAATAAAATAAAATATAAATATTAGATAGAAAAACTAATGGCAACTAACTGAAAAAAAAGTTGAAGTACTAAAATTGCTAAAACTGAAATACCGATAAATGAAACAGAAATATAGAAAAGAAATGTCAAAAGCATATAAAAAAATTACAAAAAAAATTGTAAATACTAAATACTATAAAACTGTAATAATATATAATTAATACTAAAATAACACTGGAGCCTGCGACATTTCAGTTTGATGCTTCAGAACATCCTTTTGTATAGAGACACTTATTTCATAAGACAATTTTTTGGAATAATAAAAAAGGCAAGATAACAAAAATGATAATGAAAATCCAAGCGATTTCCCTTAAAAAGTGCAGTTGATAATAAAATGTAATCAGCAACAGTGATAAGAAATGGGGGGAAAGATAAGACATTGTCCTAATTTTGCTGCTGTGTCTCTTTGGCTTCAGCATTAAGGTCCAAGCATGTCCGCTGAGTGACAGAAAGCAAATTGCTCTGAGATGAAAGAAAAGCAATGCTGAATTTTATTCAAGAGACAGAGGGTCACATACTTTTTTTTTTTTTAGCTCTTCCACAGTTATGTTTGATAACTAGAGATATACTTTAGTTTGATTAGCTCATTATTTTTATTGTAAAGTAGACAAGTGCAATTCATGGAGTGTGTGACAAATGAGGCCCGTTTAATGTATAATTATAACTCTGAAAGGAGCACCATTGTTGTACAATGCAAGTTGCAATTCTACTTGTATTCATAGTGTTGTCTGTCGCATGCATTCCATCTGCACATTCCATCTGTCAAACAAGGGTTCTTTATGTTCTACTGCGTATTGATAAAGCCTATCCATAGCCACAATGAAAAGCATATGTACACTGATAGGCGTTAAAATAGTCCAGGACATTGTTCAGTCTAGACTGACAGTGCTATATATGTTTCCTTTATAATGCCAAAGTGAGAAAGAGTTCATTGCTAAAAAGACATTTAAACCACGATGACATGCCTCCCAGGAGAGTTAATGTAAGCCCTCTCTTTATACCACAATTTGGTGTCAAAAGTTCTTGTCTCTCAAGTTTTGATCTATGATGACAAGATTTCAAGTCTGCCACAGCATTTCAACATTTATGTGACTCTTGAGTGCTTTCTTTTTGGCTTGGTTAAGTCTTAGAGTTTAGTTGTAAACCATAAGTTCAGAGATGTCAAGTCCAATATTTGGTTTAGTTTTGATAGTTTTAGTTCACTCTCACAAGTTATCAGATTAATCGGTCTAATAGTGAGCGTCTGTCTAGTTTGTTTTTCTTGTGTGTTTAAGATATATCTAACTGCAGAACCACACGTGACATCTGTCTGAGGACAGTAGCGCCAAGCCAGCAGTCTCAGACCCGACATTAGGTCCCGGCCCAACCACTAACCCGACCCTTCACTATAACTATGAGCTCTATGAATGCCCTAAACCCAACCACTACACCTTAATGATGCAATAAGCTCTATCCCAACACCAGTCTGAGACTGCTGGTCTGGCGGCGTTACTGTCCTCACATTGACGTGATGTACAGGTCTGCGGTTCTGCAGTTAGTTTTATTGGTGTGTTCAACACATCGGCTCAAATCGGACTCATGTTGGCGGCAGTTCGCCCGATTTCGCATGTTGAATCAGCGTCTTGGCCATAATTGAGAGAGATCTCTCTGATTGGCTGTTCAGTTTAATGAATGAGCCAATGCATGAGAATAAAAGTGATATTGATGAAAGCGATTCAAGAGGTCAAGGCGGCACTGACAGAAGGCTGTTAAAAGTTTACGTCATCTTACCTGAGCATTCCAATACTTGAACATTTGCATTACAATGAGCCGCCAGGAATGAAGAAAGTCATCAGCATGATTGATATTCAAAATGGTAAGCAAGTGCTGCTTTGTTTATGTTTAGTGTATCTGCAGTCCTCTTACAGTTTACATTTTTGAATGACAAATATGGACTATTGATACTTGCTTATTTCCTTATACGAAATGCAGATCACATGTGCTAGTTGGCAGTTAGCTGTAGTCACTGCAGCTGTTTGTCCCTGACGCAGCTGATGCAAGACAACACAGTCGGCTTATGTGTGCTGCTAATTCTTTGACTTCAGCTTGGTGTGTCACGGCCTTAAAATAGTGCATTAATGCTGCTTTTATTATGTGCACAAAGTGTTTTTAAAGCAGAAGCAACTTCACTTGTTTGCTCAAATTCACTGCAGTCAAATTTTAGTGCTTGTTTACTTTGCTGTAATTGAATGATGAAAATAGCTGACAATTTTCTTAATAGCAAAATGTCATGCTTGTAGCTCTTGTATATTGTATATTGTATATTGCTTTGTCATTCAGGGCACTCAAGGGTATTTTGTTACAGATCATGTCGGTTCATGGTGCCAATGAGACATTGTTGAATCTGCCATACTTGCCATTCATGCTGTCAACAATCTGCCAATTTTGTTATTTATTGCAGATAAACACATAATTTGGTTACACTTTATTCTACAGTACGTGTATACTTAGTGTAATTACCCAAGAAATGACTGGTAATATAATGTAGCTACGTGGGTTAAGGTTAGGTTTAGGGGTAGGTTCAGGGTTAGTACAGTTACAACCCAGTTATTGTAATTACTATAATAAGTACATAGTATGTATATGCATAACAGGACTGTAAAATAATAATAACCCATCATTTTAATTCTGTCACAGAACCGAACTTCTGACTCTGACTCCATCCTTAGAAGCGCCTGCAATGAACAGCACACAAATTCTGGTATTGTTTTTGTGTGCAGTTTGCACTACTCTTTTAATTCTTAGTTTTCTAACTTTCGTACCTTTCCCTCAGTAGTTCCTGTATCCTCCACTTAGCAAGATCTGGCTCCAATTCAGTCAACGGTGACAGTCGTCTTAAGTCTGTGGTTCATAGGAAGTGCTGCAACCCTCTTAGATGTGTTCATTTCACACAAATGTGTGAAGGATTAGTTTAAACTCGTCAAAATGCCAAGCTTGTGATGGTTCCCTGAAAATCAGAATCAACCAGGCTCAAACGAAAGCCGTCTGCATGTAAGTGAAGCGAGTTTACACAGAGCAAAAGGTTAGCTACCATTGTATGTTTTTTATTAGCTACAGAACATATACATCTAAAATCAAGAGAGAGTGATGGAAGGGGACTATATATTTTTTTACTATATATTTTTATAAAAGTTTCGTCAGCCATTACTCCAGTTGCAGTGTCACATGATCCTTCAAAATCATTTTAATATGCTGATTTGGTGCTTAAGAAACATTTCTTATTTTTGTCAATGTTAAAAACAGTTGTGCTGCGTAATATTTTCTGGAAATCGTAATACATTTTCTTTTCTTACAGAATTTTTAGTAAAAATGTAAATCATGATCATTTTAATGCATCCTTGCTGAATAAAACTAATAAAAATAAAATAAAAACGCATTGACCGCAAACTTGCATCACTGTACTATAGTTCATTATGTAAGAGGGTCCAGTTATATGAATGATGTATTAGTTTCAGACCCCAGAAATTCTAAGTAGACTGTTCCACCATAGCTGATGAGCTCCTACAATGCATTGCAACAACACCATGAGCAATGTATTTTTGTTCATTAACTAGACAGGGAACTAAACAAAACATCAAAGAGAGAAAAACTAAGTCACACATCCTTAAACTAATCCTTATTCTTCTCCGGGCATGATGCTCTGTTCGGAGCTCAGCTTCCTCACCTCTCCACCACGGCTCCGGGCAGATCCCTTTCTGCCCGCCTCATTACTTCAGCACAGCTTTCACTGACTTTATTCCCTAACTTTATTCCAGTCCAAGGAACAATTTACAGCTCATTGGAAGAGTGGACAGAAGGGGGCATTATGTTAACAACAATGAAATAAAAACATTATGATATGCTTTAAATCATGAATACAACATGAAATGTCAGATAGTTCAGGTTCTAAGGTTCAGGAGGTCTGTAATTGGTCATAAAAATGTGAAATTGGACTGTACATGTGACTCCATCATGCTTTACATTAATGCAGCTGTGTCTTTACACAGTCAAATCTCTGAAGCGAGGTGTATAATATGCTTCCTCAGAGGGAACCAGCACCCTCGGGCTTTCATGCGCAATGTGTGGTACGCAACGCATTAATTATCTGATAAATCCAAGGTTTTTGCGTTTATTTATGTCTTTATCCAGACATAATTTTTCGAGCTAAAATTGTGACGGCTTAATAAAGGGATTTTTTATGCAGGCCAACCCCACCGAGCGCTCAGCAGGCCGCGCGCTAAAGTTGCGAGGGCCATTAATGTAAGTCAGCCATTTTAATTTTGTCACACTGGAACAGTGCAAGAGGCGGGAGAAAAGCCAGTATGAGAGCCCTCTGATCACATTATCAAACTCTACAGATTTTTTTCTGAACAGCATTGTTTTGTTGGATTTGTCATGCTGTGGAACAAAAAGAAAGAAAAAGCTATTCACAAAGTGAATGGGAAAGCGCAGTTAAAAATGCAGCGAAAACTCATGTTTAGATAATGAACTTGATTATTCACAGTAGTTTAATGAGATGTAAATAACATCATGTAGTCAGTTATGACATGTTCACAAGTATGAAGGTCAAAGGAGGTTTCTGAGAGCTACAAAAACAAGCAATTATGATTTGTTCTGTGATAGCTTGCCAGTTGTTGCCCTTCAAAAAAATCTCTAAAATATTTTAGGTATCAATCCACCAATAAAGTATGGGATATGCATTTATATAAAGTATAATATATATTAGCATATAAACAGTGGTGTAAAATAGTCGAGTAAATTAAATTAGCTACTTACCTTAAAGGGTTAGTTCACCCAAAAATGAAAATTAAGCCATTAATTACTCACCCTCATGCTGTACCAACCCCGTAAGACTTTCGTTCATCTTCGGAACACAAATTAAGATATTTGTGATTAAATCTGAGAGGTGGGTCACTCCTCCATAGGCTTCCTAAGGGAATGAAACTTGAAACCCAGAAAGTCATTGAAGATAATGTTTAAATATTTAATGTGCCTACAGTGGCTAGATCTTAAATTTATCAAGCGACGAGAATATTTTTTGTGCACAAAAAACCCCCTAAAATAACGACTTTATTCAGCCATCTCTTCTCTTCCGTGTCATTCTCCTAAGCTGTTGACGTAGTGTAACTGTGCTGCGCTTCTGTGTTATACGTCACACGTAGGCTCACTATTGGCCGCTAAAGTCGCTATTTTAGTTTGTTTTTTTGCGCTTAAAAAGTATTCTCGTAGCTCGATAAACTTAAGATCTAGCCACTGTGGGCACATTAAATATTTAAACATTATCTTCAATGACTTTCTGGGCCGTCAAGTTTCATTCCCTTAGGAAGCCTATGGAGGAGTGACCCATCTCTCAGATTTAATCACACATATCTTAATTTGTGTTCCGAAAATGAACGAAGGTCTTACGGGGTTGGTACAGCATGAGGGTGAGTATAATTAATGATTTAATTTTCATTTTTGGGAGAACTATCCCTTTAAGTAACTTTTTGGCTACTTTGTAGTTTTACTTTTTTGTAAAGATTTTTAGCAACTTTTACTCTCTACTTGATTACATTTTTGAATAATTATATGTTCTCTTTACACCAATACATTTATGGGTAATGCACTTAATTACTTGTTACATTTTGCATGACACCTTACTTTTACTGCAGCAGTTTATTTCTGTTACAAAAGAAGTGATATCACCATCTACAGAGCTTTGAAGGAACTATATCTTGTAAGTTTTGCCCTAACTCACCCAAACTTGTCAACAAGGCTATTTTATGGGAATGTGAGTTTATTAGTTGGTAGTTGTGAATAGCAGGTGTTTCATATACCGTATGAGATGAGGACATGGTTAGAGCTGGTGATGAGGCCAAAGCCAGAATGTCTTGTGTAAGTAGGCTTTGACTATTAATTTTACTTCAAATTATTTTAGTAGTTCTTTATATTGAAGAGACCTTTTATAATGATATTGGTTTACTTATGACCTTTTTGAGCACAAATTTACAGTAAAAGGATTTCACACAATGAAATTGTTGAATTAGCAGATTTAAAAATAGATTTTTGAATAAAGCTATATGGGGTATTCAAAATGATTAACTTGCAACTGCAACTTAAATAAATAAAAAAAATACATTTACATTCTTGGTTTATATTTATGAATACTTTTTTGGTTCAGACATAAATAGTTTCATCCAGAACCACATTGACTGCAAAATGGCTGCCCATTTTTCATTGGCAAGATTCTCAGCCCTCCAAAATCGACTACAGTATCCCATTTGGGGGACAAAGAGTGTTTTGGTATAGCAAGTACATCTACCAGACTCCACAGGCCTCTGGGAATGCAAGATTTGTCACCCTGTGGGCGGCTTGCTCTGTGTGAAAGGTTTGCTGAGGCAGACTCTCAGGAGACGCAGGGTGATGTTAAGCTGTCATTTCATTGGTTGGCAGGTGAAAGGGGAGGCTTACTCCCAGCCACCCTATGATTGATGTGTTATCTTTCGCTCCATTGGCCACTTGCATTTTTAAATGGAAATGTATAACTGAAGTTGGGAGCTGTAGAAAATTTGGGGAGTACTGGAGAAATGTGAACTGTGCTGGAACAAAATGAATTTGAAAGTTTGTTCACATGAGTCAGACATGTTATCATAGACACTGAGATAGATTATGACTTCTGACCTCTGTTATTGCATTACAAACTGGGCCGGATTCAGTTGCATTTCAAAAAAACACTTCTCAGCTTGAAAAACATCCATGCTGTCATGTGTTTGAGGAAACAGTTCTGTGCGTTACACTTAATGCTAATGAATGCACTATACAGAAATTTGTAAAATTTGCAGATAAGTACGTACTGTACCATGAATCACATCTTAGTATGTAGAAGCAGATATGAAAACATAGCATAGCTTATAGGCAAGATCGAGAATGGATCAGTTTAACCACTTAGAAAGTTGTAGATTGTATACTAACTTTTATTTGTAGCAGATAAATGTGGGAAAATATCAAAGTTTCAGAAAAATACTACAGCCCAACAAAACTCTTAAGCTGAGTAAAAGAGTTAAGCTGTGGCCCCTTTTTTTCATCACGCATTGAAATTTCATGGGTGAAATCCAGTCATTTCAATATAAATATAGGCGTTCAAGAGTTTTGTGTGATGGCCAAAATGTTGTCCACACAGATTTCTCTCATGTTCAAGTTGGTCACTTGAATTTGCCATGCTGGCAAACAGAAGTGACTTGAATGTGTCATCAGTGCTTCATGAATCGCTACGTTTTTGACAATTTTGTTTTGGCTGTGAAATTAATGTGACATTTCACTGAAATATCGGTAATGTGACAACGCCTTTACGGATGTTTCTGTGATTTTTCAGCATAAATCACAGTGCAACACAGCATTAATACTGTTTAAAATAATACTGTGCCATGCAAGATAGCTCTCCATGATGCATATGAACAAATGCTCCATTAAGCTTGCTGAAATTGCAAAAATATAAGTTATCAAAGTGTGTCTGAATACATTTGCAAAATCACATATGCGTACTATGCGTGCAACTGATGTCATGGTGCTGTGAACATGTTTTCTCATCCACCCAGTGCCAGTGTCTCTTTTGTGGCCTTAATTACAGTGATGGGTTCACATTCGTGTTTACTTTACATCTGCCACTCTCTAGGAATGAGCTCAATTAAGTTGACAATTTTAAAAAGCCTCAAAGTACTCCTTCTGCCCTTTTCATGTTGAGTTGGTTGTTTTCAAGATGTGGTGACATACTGCGAGGTTTTAAGCTTAACAAACAATGAAGGCAGGGAGTTTGTTCCACTACTAGGAACAGAGAGAATCCATAATTTGGATAAGTGGGTTTGTTCCCTCAAATGTGAGGACACAGGCAGCAGATCAGGCTGGTCCTGCAGGGGTGTAGGTATGCAAGTAATGGAGTGTGAATGGAAAGCCTTAAGCAGTCATGCAGTCTGCGGAGTTTCAATCTTTGGAACCACCAAAATAACAACTTCCTCAATGCTACCAGAAAATCCTATGATATGGACCAGTGGATTTGCGGGAGGGGAGACAGAAGAGCAGACTATGTTAAGGCAGAAGAAAATGTGGAGATTTTATTTTTTATTTTCCAAAAATAATTATGATTCCTGTTCAGGGCAACCAAAAGCATCAATGCACACTGAACTTTAAACCTAAAAATAAATTTTGAAAAACTTTGACATATCACAACACTTTACAGTACGTTTCCATTAGCACTCCATAGCACTCCATTATTTAACATAAATGAAAAATACTTCAAAAACATTTCTTAATCCTAGTTGAGATTAATTTCAACATTTACTAACACATGATTAAACAAGTTGTATCTGTTAATATTATTCTATGGACCTGAGTTAACATAATAACAACGAACAAATACTATTTTTAAAACGAATATTGACAAACATTAATATATAAATGTCTTAATGTTAGTTAATGCAATAACTAATGTTAACTAATGGGACCTTATTGTAAAGTATTACCTGACATATTATGAAAAGAAAATGTTTAAGATTCTTCACTATTTCTAGGTTACTAATCAATTCAATTATTAATTTAATGTTCACTTTATTACTTGAAACAATAATATGATAGAGTAAATAATAATTTGTTAATAAATCCAAACCAAATCAAATGAAAATAAAATCCTTTGTGATTTTCAAAAGTAATTATAAAAAATATAAGCGATATTTTCAGGAATGATTTTCAGAAACCCCATTGTATTTTGAGAAAACTGCACCTTTTGCAAAAGCAGACAGGTTGAAATGCTGAACCAACATGTATTATTTGTGCTTTGACTGTGATGCATTGCTCTTCTTCATGGAAGCCTGAAGCCTGTCTCTGGTCCCTGTATAATGAATGCGCTAATTAGAGACAACAGACAGAAACATGGCTTGGACACATCTCTTCTACTTGGTGCCACTGAAGCTTGTCTAGCAGGCTTTGTTTCATTACACTCATAATGAGGAGCCACCACTAACAACTGAACCGAGGCCTGTTTGCTTAACATATACAAGATCATAATCACCTTGTGAAAATGTTTAGAAACACATGCCCTACTATAATTTACAAATAAAATTAAAAAATGCAACAACGGCAGCATTTCTGTTTGGTTAGTTAGAGGCTACAGATCTGACAATTATCCTCGTATGTGTTTATACAATATCTTAGTGTTTATTCAGTTATAAAGGCATGTTTCATTGCCTTATAGCACTGTATCAAATCTTTGAAATAATTGCCTATGTGATTTTCTTCATTAATCTCCGTTAAAATAAATGAATTGAGATATATGCCGTACATACTGTAGCTTATTTAGATACAACAAATGCAAATAGTTACTGTGCTTGTGTAGATGTTAAAGGGGTCATGAACTGGCTTTTTAAATCTTATTATATTGTTGTCTGAGGTAAACTTATGACGTTCGCTTGGTTTTTGCATTCAAAAACATAAAAATGAATAAGTAATAGGCTATTTTCTAACCTAGTTTTGAGCCTAGCTGAAAAACGCTCGGTTTTTATGGGCGTCTCGCACTGAAGACTAAGAAGTAAACGCCCACTGCTGTGAGTGGATAACAGGTTTGCATATTATAATGAGTTTCAACTCACCCGTCGATGCACTTAGGGGAAATTGTTTTGAAAACGTCCAATGTTGTAAAATGGCAACCGGAATGATTCGCCCATACATGTTCGACCCAGAGTCCAGGTGTTGCATAATTCCTGTCAGATCCAAAATAGACGGCACAGCACCGTTCTTTACTCTTGATCAGTCTGCAAATCCAGTCTTGTTTTCAAAAAAATCCTCAGTGAAATGAAGCGAACAGACGGACAATGTTTTACCTCATCAGCTGGAGTGGAACGTCATGAAAAATAAAGTTTATCCATGCACTCCTATTGGAATCCAGAGGAAGCTTATGCAGCGATGGTCTTCTTCCACAAACCAGGCACTGCACAATATTTTGTATTGCTCGGTAGCTCGATCCGGTTTGTCATCACGAGGTATGCGTGAAATGCGCGAACCGGTGGGTGGAGCTAAACCGGCCGTGTTGAAGCAGGCGTTGATCTTCTACTGCGGGGGTGGTGTTTTATCCTCTATGACGTCATAGTTCCCCACTTTGAAAAATGAGGCGTTTGCTGAGGCTGGTGTCAATAAAAGCTTTTATTGGACTAACAAGGACGTTTTCAGTTCTGAAACTTACAGGATATTCTTATAATATGATGACCTCTCAGATGTCAAAAGCTCAAGGAAAATTTGATTTCTCAGTTCATCACCCCTTTAAATTTACATATTCGTAAAGGAAAAAGCAGGAGAAAGTATGTTTGAATAAAGAAAGATGGGGCTAATTATATATGAGGGATAATGTACATTCGGCCGGTCACAAGGGCTAAATAAACCTTGATAGGATAGTGTCATTCTGTTGAAGGGTAATTTGCAATAATATCTGGCTGATTGTAGGCCTACTGACTTCTTGCCAAATAAGTAAATACATACTGCAAAAATAAACAAATCAGTGCATAAAATGCTACTTCACGTTGATTTTATTATGCTATCAGAAAGAGACCATGTTGATATACAGCATGAAAAACACTGAGCATTTTTTACCATTCATGAGCATAATGTCTATCTGTTTCTACAAGGTAAAACCCTTGAATAGCTAGAGGAAAGACTTCAGAGCTCTACCTTCTGAAGGACTCTCCCTCCCGCCCTGCCAGGATTATTCATGAGTGTGTCTCCTGGTTCGTAATTGCTTAAAATGTGCTCTTCCATTAGAGGAACTAATTAGCGTTTATCGTTTGTGTGGTAGCCCCGCTCACCGTCTCCTTCTCGTTTGTTTTGATTTCCATGGCTGACTGTTGCTGTCAACCCAGACATACGTGGGGGTCTTTGGCTGGGCAATTTAAGTAATGTTTCATTAATGATGTTGCACATCAAATATTAAAGGAATTCTTTTTTTGAAGTGATGTGCTATTTTTTTGTTCTCACTGTTTCTATTGTCTTACATATTTCTCAAGATGGTACTTGTTTTGTGTTCACTGAACATAAGGCTATCGATGGCAATCCATTTTGCAATCAAGCTGTCAATCTTGCTTGCATGTCATGTTCATTAATGCTAAACAATAGCGTTGATTTCTTCAGCACTTATACATTCTTTTGACCTTTCAATAGATAGTTTTTTTCATAACCTTAAAATTATGCAATTTAAAGGGAACGTATTATGCAAAATTTACGTTTATAAGGGGTTTGAATACAGATGTGTGTCCACAGTGTGTGTAAACAACCAGCCTTTAATGGTAAAAATCTACCCACTCCTTTTTTATATTCCCCATCAATCATAAACAGTCTCTTCAATCAAGCAAGTTCTAGATTTACCCCTACCTTTATGTAAGAGACCCATGACTGGTGACGATCTGCCCTATTAGTATAGATACCGCCCTGAGTGAACCTGCAGTCCGCCATTTCTGTTTTCCTCGCTGCAGCAGCTGGAGATATACAATGTTTGTGCCAAACAATTTTTGGTAACACTTTACAATAAGGTTCATTAGTTAATGCATTAACTAACATTAACTAACCATGAGCAATACATTTGTTACTGTATTTGTTAATCTTTGTTAACGTTAGTTAATAGAAATAGAGCTATTCATTGTTTGTTCATGTTAGTTCACAGAGCATGAACTAATGTTAACAAGATTTTAATAAAGTATTAGTAAATGTTGAAATTAACATGAACAAAGATTAATAAATGCTGTATAAGTGTAGTTCATTATTAGTTCATGTTAACTAATTTAGTTAACTAATGTTAACTAACGAACCTTATTGTAAAGTGTTACCAATTTTTTTTTACAAATGTTCTTTTATTGGATGTACCGACGAACATAAGAGTCTCCATAGACTCTCGGCATTTGAGACACTGAGGACACCGTGGTTAAATTTAATTTTTGAAGGAAATTTGCAGAAAAAAGTCATTAAAGTGTTACATGTTTACGCAAATCATGCTTAACAGGTCAGTTCAATGCTTGATTTGCACAAAAGTTGTTCTTGAAAGATTTTTAGATTAACATGACTGTACATGCCGATGAGTTGAATCAACTTAACTCCACAACAATTAACATAAATGGATCTAATGACCATTCAGAAATGTCCAGTTGCATTCTTAAAGTTTCTGTCTCCGGTGCGAACATCTACATAAGGCTGAACACCGCTACTGACATTTTCTGACATTTTAGTTACGTGACATTCTTCAGTTTTGTCGTTGCCGTAGTATCCGAAGCACGAGCTGTTAAGGCTCCGCCCTTTTCTGGAAAGGGGGCCGGCAGCAGCAGCTCATTTGCATTTAAATAGACACACAAAAACTGTGTGTTTTTGCTCACACCCAAATAGGGGCAAATTTGACAAGCTGTAATAAATGATCTGTGGGGTATTTTGAGCTGAAACTTCACTTATATTACATCTTGTGAAAAGGTGTATAATAGGCATAATCTTGACCCTTTATTCAAATATAAAACATTTGTAAAAGATTTTGTAAGCATACTGTTTAATTTTGAGACAAAAAGTGCCCTTTTTGGTGCCTCCGCCCCTGCCTCTGAGGAGGTCTGTGCACGCCACTGGAGTCAATTGTTTAATGAAATATGGCAAATTGTGGGTACATAATTTTTGGCCAGGCTGTCATGCAAGAAATTATGCAACAAAAAAAAAAAAAAAAAGTAACAAAATATGAATAACTAATTATGTTGCAGTCAATGTAGGCCTATACTTTTTCCGTGAGCTTTCATTTTTCTATGCATTCCTTTTTGCATAATAAATTAATCCCATAGTTGTAGTTTGCTTTTTTTTTGCCAAATAGTTTTGTTCTTCCCTTATATTTAAAATATGTTAAAAATATATAAAATATTTTCCTCATATTTTAATGGTTAATCAATCTACTACAGCAACACACACGCACGCACACACGCACACAAACAGTAGTGGCCAAAGGTGATGATTGATATTTGTAATATTCGTTTTAATGACCCTAGAAGATTGATTAACCATTACAATATGAGGAAAATATTTTATATAAATAATTTGCATATGATAAAATGACAAATGTTTATTTTATTTTTTAAATTATAAAATCATAAGCCATCTCTTGCACTGAAATTCATGAGCTGATAAAAACCCAAAAGGATCAATTGAAAAGTCAATAGAATGTATAAGTTCTCTGTATTATAGGGACAAAAATCAATGCTATGGTTTTGCATTAATGGACTTGTAACAATTCAAAAGGGAAACATTAAGCTGTCACCTTCATCATGTCAGTTTTTTTCAACATCAGCAAGTCCCATGTTTACACCTCAACTCAGACTTTTTATTTCCCATAAAGCCTCCTGAGTCTGAAACCGTATGCTATAATAGTTGTCTTTATGAGACCTGTGTTCCCTTGAGAGCCTGTGAACACGTGTAGTCGAACTCGCTGGACTGCCGCTGATGAAAGCTCTGATAGCGTCTCACCTTTAAGATGATAAAATGGTGGCTGCAGAAGGCCGCATATTGCTTTACTTTCAAAAGGTACTTTGAATATCAATGCAGGATCAAACAGATGACCCAATCACGCAAAGCCAACAGAGAAGCGGTGCACAGGGGGAAGTGGAGCTCTCAAGCTCCCGGGCAAACAAAATCTGTCAAACAAACCTGACCTTCAGATAGCTCAAAGGGAAGGAGAACAAAGTTGTAGATAGCTTTAGTTGGGAATGTGTTTGAGAGATTTAACAGCCACCAGCTATAATAAGAATGCTCTCCAAGTGCATAATAATGGGCCCATCTGATTCAAAGCTTTCTTGGCTGATTAATTCAACTTTTAAGATGAGGCACTAGATAACAAATAATTGTCTCCATGTCTCTTTTATGAAGATTTCTTCTTCAGTTGATGATAGAGATTGATCTAAAGTCAAATACCAGTCTATACCAATACTCTTTAGATCCTCTCAACTCTTTCTGAAGTACATCAGGGCTTTTCAAACAGGGGCCAATGTCCCCCAAGGGTCCACATGCAATTTGAATGAAATTAAAAACATCAAATTAAATAACAATTATGCTTTTAGGGCTGGAAAAATATATAAAATCATTTAACTAAATAACAACTTTATTTTATATTAGCCTTCCAAACTTGTTTGGAAATCATGAGATACCAAGATTGACAACCCTAGTTTTAGCATAAGTAAAAGATATGCTATTATAATAGTCTTTCAAAATTTCAATTATAATATAATATAATACAATATAAATCATTATATATTAAAAGCCAATTGTTTAATTTAGTAAAACAAATTTGTTACATGTTGTTATATAATATGACTCTTATAGGAATTAATGTAAAAAATGAACATTCTGTCATCATTTACTCACCCTCAAGTTGTTTCAAACCTGTATGAATTTCTTTTTTTCTGCTGAAAACAAATGAAGATATTTTGAAGAATGTCGGTAACCAGACAGTTGATTTATACTCAAACTGTATAAATAGGATTTTATGAGTAAAAACAAAAATAACTGCCCTTATATTTTTGTAAGGTTGCCTTTCACAAGAGGAGCATCATATTTGGGGATCTTGAGCATCAAAACAATTGAAAACCCGTGATATATATTAACGAATCATTTCTCACAGGCATCATGCTGAATCATGGTATTTTTCTAAAATTGCATAACATGACAAATGTACATGTACACGATAGAACCTGTCTGGCTTCTTGTGTCTCTACATATAACATCTTGACACTGGCTTTTGAATTGAAATCTGACTGAGCTCCACACTTCCTCTACATGTAGTGCTACTACTGTTGTCAACGCCTGATCCACATGTCAGAGGCTCATCCTCTCAACAGATGCTCTTGTATCCAGGACCTTTGCCAACGCTGCACGATCTATACAAGACACCCCTGCAGCCATCTGTGACCAGACTAAGATATTAAGTAGCTGAAAAGAGGAGAGAAAGGGCCAATCTGCTGAGAGGTGAATGAAAAATAAAATATTTATAGGAGAAATTGAATCAGCCTGGGCTCCTCTCTCTTTCTTATTATTCAATAATGCATAATCCACAGTCTATTACTTCGGTGAGGGAGGGTGATGTCAATGCAGGCCAAGCCTCAGACTGCCCCCCTGAGCTGCAGTTGCCTGCTACGCTCCACCGAGCTCTTGTATCTGTGTCTGATAATACCTAATGCAATTATGTGGTGGAACAGAGGCACACTTGCCTGTAAGAGGACACAGGAAACATTCCACAGAGGAGAGTGTGAGGAGGATGGCTTTAAATTGAAATCTTTATCATATTAAATTCTCTCTATAATTGCTGATTTCAGTGGTCGTCACGCAAGTTAAATGAATAGTTTGGGAAATTCGATCAGCATTTGCCTCAATGTGCTTCCATTTTGGGGGAACAATGAAGACATGGAAACTGGGTCAGTCAACAGATTAACAAAAAGTAAAATAAAAAACAATAAACAAACAGTATAATATACTGACCTCTTGTCAGGGTTGCGTGCAGGTAGCCGAAGACGAGGACAAGGGAGGTTCAATATAGTTGATTTATTTAACAAAACTCAACTTCAGGAACAAAGGAACAGACTCCAGGACTTCAGTAATAATAACACAACCATACATTGACAACGACCAACAAACACTGAGGGAAAACACAGGGCTTAATGTGCATTTGTTATTGAAGACAAAGTGTGCAATTTGTAGTTTGGAACTAACCAAAGGTATTACTGAGCATATACTTTTTACTCAAATATAATACACTTATGATATATGCTTGTATGTTTCGAAGACACTAGTAATAAATTTGTAATGTACTTGCAACAAAAAAAGTACACTTAAATATCACTAATCAAGCATGTAATTAGTCCCTACAGGCATATACTAAAAATATAGTAAGTATACTTGAAGTTGTTCCAATTTAGCACACCAAAGTACAATAAATACACTAAAAATTATCCTTTACTACAATTTAATTACAACTGAAATAATACTTCAAAATACTAACAAAATTATTGTTCCAAAATAACACACTTCAAGTTAACTAATCATTAACACACTGAAGTATACTTTCACCAGGGTGCACATCATCATAGATTTCAAATCATAAAAATACTTAATACAAAAATTAAAATCATGGCCCCACCCCCCCATTTATTTAAATTAAATAAATAAATAAATCACCTTTAAAGTGTTATAAAACTTTGCACTGTTATTAATTCACTAGTATTCATTTGTGCACTATATTCAGGTCTTTCACTATCATGATATGCACGAAAAAAAAAGGAAAAAGGTTTTCTGCCTGTCTTTGATAAATTATACACACTGTTGTAGACGTAGCAGCATGTCATGCTCTGACCATGAAGACTCTACAAATCTTTAAGATAGAGACTAAGAACATTAGAATGTACTGTAGATTTTAAAGTAATAAAGCTCGATATGAACTACAAAACAGGAGATCATTACAGACAAAACCATATTAGAAAATAAAAAAAACACACACACGTACACGCACACACACACACCTTTCCCTTCCTCTGCTGTCTCCATAAACTTATATAATATAAACAATATAAACAGGCATCTCTAATGGACATTTATCTTATCACAGTTTACTGATGTACAAAGCTGCAGAAAGTTTTCCCTTTTCATTTAGACACAATTTTCTTTGCTTTGGATCAATGTCTCATCATTGTCACTTTCATTAAAAGAAAATATAATCATTTTGAATCAATTTCTATGCCACAGAGCCCATGACATCACGGGGAGTTTTCTTTGCTTCTGATGTATTTTGTATTTAAAAAAGGAAGTTGGGTAGGACATTGTTCTAGAGGGCATTTTAATTGACAAAAATCAGTATTGTGCAACATACTGTACATCATCAATATTTTAGGACTATACTGTACCAGCAAATAGATGGCTTCAAACTCCATAAATTATTTTTATTTCAAGTGTTTTTTAAAGGGGCAGAAATGGTTGGATGTGAAGGCTAGTCATAACTTGGGTGATTATGTTTTTTTTTTGGAAAAAGTACACAAAGGTCTGACATTTTTAAAAGGAAAGACCACTAGTCAAACTTTTAAACAGATCTGAAGCCATTGAGCCATTAAATGCCCAGTCAATACCTTTCATTGCTTTGTGTTGTGTCGCTCGCAACTCAGCCTCTGCTGAAGCAGATGGAGATATTAAATGCTTCTCATGTTATTTTTAGTGCAGACTGGAGAAGACAGATGGCACTAAAACCTGTGTAGTTTCAGCATTGAGGTTTATCTGGAATTCCCTGTTTATTCTGACTAAGCATGTCTTATCTCTAATATCTAAGATATTTTTTTGTGGCTGTTTACATTTGAAAATCCAAGTTATAACCTGAAAAGGAAAAGTTCACAAAATCAGTCATTTTACTGTCTTTCCTCTTTTTGACGTAGAAACGTACTCGGTTACTAACGTAACCTCGGTTCTCTCTAGAGAGGGAACGAGTACTGCGTAATATCTTACGCTATGGGGAATACTCTTTTCCTCGAGATATTGAAGCCAAAAATTATCCTTAATTTTTAAATATGCAAAACGCTTTGCAGCAGCAAGCAGACAAGGGCGAGACAGCTCGCGCGCCCATTGGCTGCCTTGCTGGAAAAGCTGCAGCCTATCGAGTGAGGCACTGCGTGACGTAATGACGAATGGGGACGCTTCGCGCCCATTTCGTCATGTCCCGCCAGTAGAGGCGTGGTCTCGCCCTATAAATACCCCCTCGATAGCTGTATTTCCTCCGATTTTTCAACGCCGAAGCGAACCAGAGCGTATTCCAAGCACGGCAAGATACGCAGTACTCGTTCCCTCTCTAGAGAGAACCGAGGTTACGTTAGTAACCGAGTACGTTCTCTTACGAGAGTATCTCTCGTACTGCGTAATATCTTACGCTATGGGGAACACCATGCAACACGCCGTGCGGACAGGGATCCAACACCAGAGTCCCGGGGCCAAGCCCGGGGCACATCTAGTGCACAATCACCACAACTCACACAGAGTAGAGGAGGAGAGGCTAGAAGCATCACTCCTTCATAAAAGTCCCGTAGGGGTAACAGACCCGTAGGGGTACACATAAGCCGCATGGCGGCCGATAAGCCCGAAGTTCAGACCGCCAGAAGCTTATCTTGTAAGGCGGGCACCTCCAGGTTATAGTACTTGATAAATGTAGACGGCGAGGCCCAGCCCGCAGCCGTACAGATATCCTGCAGGGAGACCCCGCTATACCATGCCCACGACGAGGCCACGCCTCTCGTGGAGTGCGCTTTGACACCCAATGGGCACTGCAGGCCCTTGGAAGTGTAAGCCAGCGCTATGGCATCCACTATCCATCTGGATAGGCTCTGTTTTGAAGCGGCAAGTCCCTTAGAACGGCCGCCAAACAACACGAAAAGCTGCTCGGTCTGTCTGAACCCAGCCGAGCGGGACACATAAGCCCTTAACGCCCTGACAGGGCAAAGGAGACTCGCGTCCCTCTCCTCATTGAGAACCGGAAGGGCAGACAGGGAATTACCTGGGCCCTAAACGGTGTATTGAGGGATTTCGGCACGTAGCCGTGCCTCGGTTTGAGTACGACCTTTGAGTCGTTAGGCCCAAACTCCAGACATGACGCGCTTACAGAAAGCGCCTGTAAGTCCCCTACACGCTTCACTGAAGCGAGAGCCAATAGAAACACCGTCTTAAGGGACAGGTGCTTCATGTCCGACAGCTGGATCGGCTCAAACGGGGCGCCTTTCATGGCCTCCAAGACCGTGGAAAGGTCCCAAGCCGGGACTGAAGGGGGCCTGGGAGGGTTTAACCTCCGAGCTCCTTGTAGGAAACGCACGACTAAGTCGTTTTTCCCCAGTGACTGGCCAGACACCGGTTTAGCAAACGTTGCTATGGCCGCCACATAAACTTTGAGCGTGGATGGGGTCCTACCCTTATCCATCAGCTCCTGAAGGAAGGCAAGCACTTCCTTAACCCCGCAGTCCACAGGTGAAAAGCCACGGGCTCGACACCAAGTAGAGAACACCGACCATTTCGAGGCATAGAGCCGTCTGGTAGACGGAGCTCTAGCCTGCGCGATCGTGTTTAGCACTCCTTCAATCCTCAATCCTCGGCCGGGGCCCGCGCTGAGGGGGGCGGCGTCCAGCAGAGCGAGAGCGCGGTGTTTGATCTCGGGCCTGGCGGCGCTGCTAGTTAGCCAAAACGACGGCCTTTGTGCGCAGGCAAGCGGGCTGTGGAACCAGCTTGCTCACTGCGAAATACACTGGAACAGTCACATTGCTTGGAACTGAACGAGCGAGAAGTTTTGGTGGAAATCCGGCCGCAGCGGGAACTGAACACCATCGCTTTCCTAGAGAGACTAGGAAGGCCTTGAGACCTCGGGCTTTATCTCAATCCTCGGCCGGGACCCGCGCTGAGGGGGGCGGCGTCCAGCAGAGCGAGAACGTCGAGGAACACGGAGCGCTCAGCTTCCGTCATCTCGGATAGCGTTAGCCACAAATGTATCTCACCATTCAGGGGGGAAAGGCGCGGGTCTCGACTGTGACGGAGCTTCGTCTTTCCCGAGAAAGCGTCCGTCCAGCCTATTGCGCGTTAGTTGCGCGAGCGCCTTTCAGTCGAGGCCGATGTAATCCACGGCTTGAGAGAGCGGACGCATCGGCTCAGTTTCAATGCCGTCTCCGGTAAGTTCGTCGAGCTCAAGTGCGGACGCGGCGGCAGACGGCGGCCGCTGTCCGTCTGGGAGCGACTCGAGCGAAGCCGGCGGGCGAACCGCCGAGCTTTGGCGGGCTGGAAATAGCTCGGGCGCGCGCTGGGCGCGGCGCTTCTTGCGGCGCGGCATCACGGCGGGCTGGGATGCGGGCTCGGAGAACGAAGCTAGGCGAGTCCGCAGAGTCACCATAGGCAAGCGTTCACAATGATGGCATCCGCCGTCAGCGAGCGCGGTGGCCGCGTGATCCTCACCCAGGCAGGACACGCAGATGACGTGGCGGTCCTCGTCGCTGAGTGGGGCTCGGCAAGAACCACAGGAAGGCATCTTTAAAAAGACGCAGCTCTTTTAGAACAGAAGAAATGGGTGTTGCGTCACGTAAGCAAACACACACACTTAGCAGAGTAAAGGATATAGTACGCCGGAAAGCGCAGCAGGTACGGCGGTTGAAGGCGGCTGGGCCAGCGACTTCAGAAGATGGCACGTCTCGCTGATAAGGCTACAAGTCAACGGCGCGGCTTCTCACTCTGGATCCAGCGATGCGTGAGCTTCGCGTGAAGAGTAGAAAAATCGGAGGAAATACAGCTATCGAGGGGGTATTTATAGGGCGAGACCACGCCTCTACTGGCGGGACATGACGAAATGGGCGCGAAGCGTCCCCATTCGTCATTACGTCACGCAGTGCCTCACTCGATAGGCTGCAGCTTTTCCAGCAAGGCAGCCAATGGGCGCGCGAGCTGTCTCGCCCTTGTCTGCTTGCTGCTGCAAAGCGTTTTGCATATTTAAAAATTAAGGATAATTTTTGGCTTCAATATCTCGAGGAAAAGAGTATTCCCCATAGCGTAAGATATTACGCAGTACGAGAGATACTCTCGTAAGAGAACCACCTTTCTCCAAAGTTGCTGGGAGTAACAGAAATGGAGCTGCTGGTGATGTGCAATGAGAAATACGTGTGGCAGTTGCACAAATTGCTTAGACTATAGTCTTACCGGTACAAGTTAGTCATCTATTTTGTTTTTTTAAGACGGCTCATAAGTCATAACCATTTGATGTCAGTTACATAAAATGTTAGATTGGTCTAATTTGAATCCGAAAAGTAGAACTGAATAGCCCTATATCATTGCTAGTTGTTGGTTAGTCTTCAGACAGTATTAACTTAGTGGCTATGTTTATGCAGATGGACCCTGATGCATTATAACCAGTGACAGGTTCACAGGTAGATGGTGTCTTCAAGGTTCAAGGCCACTCCTATGGCAATTACCCAGCCTCACAACTCAGTGTTCTTTTCAGCTTGGCCCTTTTTCTATTCCTTTATATTTATCAACTGGCAACAGGCATTTATTTAAAGTAAAAATAAAAAATAAAATGTCCTAAGGGAGTATTTTTGAAAGAGTCTGTGACGCACTTGCTTCGATTTGGATGAAGAGAAGTGGCCATTAATGCTAACAGGCAGCTTTCTGCATATATTATAGATGTCTGGTTGGTACTAGAGGATGACAGAGCCTTTCACTGGCTTAGCGAACACAGATTTTCATTGTTGAATATGAACATTTGACAATTATCACTACGGCTTTCCTAAACTCCTGCAGTGACCTTCTACATCTGCTGTTTGGCCAGCTTTGAAATGTGACAGACGCCTTCATCCATAGCCAGCTGCGTTGATGAGCAGATCTGAGCCCTGGTCTCCTGTTAAGGTCTGTTGGAGAGAGCTATAAAGAAACCACATCTGCTTCACTGTCCCATCTGGAGGGAGGATATTTTCAGCTGGAAGAATTTCAGAGTGATGCACGATGCAGTCTGAAGAACCTTTTAATTCCCTCTCTCCCTGCTGCTTTTGTTCAGCTGCTAAAGTATAATCATCATTTATGTCATACTAACAATAATCAAATTACTCACCAATCAAATTGGTGTCATTCAATTTGTCACTGCCAACGATTTGCTCTTGAAACCTGCAGTAATTTAAATGCAATCATTCTGATGGTAATTTATTAGCATTGTATATTGTTTGTTAATCATAAAATAATTCAAGAATTGTCTTAAGAATTATTCTCTTCCATCTTGTTTTCTTACTATAGTTCTTTATATTACAAGCAAAGTCACACGACTTAATGGATGAGTCTCCATAGTATGTTTCTCTGTTGTCTGGTATGTTTCATAAATGAAAAGGCACTTTTATGTTTGAATATGACATTTTACATTCCCACGACATGAATTAATAACGTAAATTACCATCTAAGTTTATTGTTTCACTCTTTGTTTTCATTTGCATTAGTGTTGCTGAGCTGTTACCTTTAATTTAAATGTCATGGTGATGTGGGGTAGTTTACAAAAAATGAAAATTCTGTCATTCTTTGGTCACCATCATGTCATTCCAAACCTTGAAGAATGTCAGGAAATGACAAAAACAATATTGGCAGGTAGAGGAAGTCCGCTGAGAACAGTCCCAGTGAAGTTAGGCAGAATTACTAAGATGGAGATCAGGCAGCGGCACAAGGAATCAGAGACTTGACATTTAGAGATGTGACTGAAGCTGCACAGGTCTGCCATGCAGGAATAAGTGGCCAGGGAGGATAAGATACAGGATACAGGATGCAGGAAACAGGGCAGGATTCAATACAAGACTCAACAAGATGACAAGACAACAAAAGATAAAGGCAAAATGACAGCAGATAGAAATACTATGACTAAAGAAAACAAGAAAAAGTGAAAAGGAAACTAATAAATAACTGGGAGCTTACAAACAAAAGCAGAAAAACAGAAGAAGAAAAAACAACAGCATAAACTTGCGGGGATTTTGAGAGAAAAATAAACTAAAACCTTAAATGCAGCAAAATCAAAAGAGAAACCAAAAATAAGACTTGGAAGAACTAGAGAAACATTAAAGACTAGAACTAGACTTTAGGGCAAGAAGGCAAATAGAACTACCAAGTTCCAATATTAATAGTACCAATACACGACTATACACCCAAGCACACAGACGCATGAAAGCCCAAGCAACAAACCAGCAAAGACATGAGGGAGGGGAGCACATTAAATGGAGAGCAAGACACATGAGAATCAGGTGAATACAATCAAGCAGACAAGGAGAGAGAGAGAGAGAGAGAGAGAGAGAGAGAGAGAGAGAGAGAGAGAGAGAGAGAGAGAGAGAGAGAGAGAGAGAGAGAGAGAGAGAGAGAGAGAGAGAGAGAGAGAGAGAGAGAGAGAGAGAGAAGGTAATTAGCCTTCCTGCTGAATCAATCATTAAGCATTTGCATATCATCAGAGAGAGACCAACCACATCAGATTTACATGGAGATGCTTCAGTAACTGAACACACACACACACACACACACACACACACACACACACACACACACACACACACACACACACACACACACACACACACACACACACACACACACACACACACACACACACACACACACACACACACACACACACACAGGTTGGATGTTTTATGGAGACATTCCATAGGTGTAATGGGTTTTATACTGATTTTATATGATTTGTAAGTTTGTTTCCTCATGGGGACCAAAACAATGTCCCCAGAAGGTCAAATGTACTGTTATTACTATACTTGTGGGAACATTTATTGCCCATAAAATATGGAATACCAGGACCAAACACATGCACTCAGGCCAGGAGACAGGCTGAAAGTGAAGCATGTTCTCTAGTGGACTCAACTGAGAGAGGAAGGCTGGGTAAATCCTAATAAGCTTGCTCTGCTTACATTCTACAAAATATGCCCCAGACAGAGCAGGCACTGTGTATTTTAGACATTTGACCTAATCCTGTTTTCTTTGCTGATACATTCTCCATCTGTGCTGTGTGGGGGAGCAACAAACAAAAAGTAGTGATGCTATTAACTTAAAAAAAAATTGTTTTAATCTTTTTTTACTAAAAGTAGTGACACATTTTCAGTAGCTCAAAATGACCATTGCTAGTTTTGTAACATTGTACTGCACGTGCAGCATTACTGCTGAAAACTGGTAAATAATCAAACATGTTCAATTCCACAAGGAAGTGATTCCTTTTAGGGAATCGGTTCAATCTCAGGGTTCACTTAATTGAACCAAGTGCCTACGTGGACACATTAATTTGTATCAGTACACATATTATAATATTTATTAAATAATATATTTATTAAGTTTGTTTTTTTCAGCCTAGAATTATGGTGTTGTCTAGATTTATTGTTGGTATTTAGTGTGATTTTATCGTAAATCACAATGAATGATACCAATAAAAAGTTTTGGGTTAGTATGTTTTTAAAAATTAATATTTTTATTCAGCATTTAATATAACTATTATTTTATTTACAAATATTTTGCTAAAACATATTTCTGCTCATGGTTTTGTCACAGTTTGTTTTGTCTCATCATATAAATGGTGTTTTATTGGTGGTATTTAGTATAATTCCATTGGTTCAATTGAGGTTAATTTTGGTCACAACAATCTTCAATTTTTGCCAGATAAAAATTGCTCTAATTGCAAAGTAAAAAAATAAAATGTAATCCAACCGTTACAGTAGCTTTGAGATTGCTACATTCTCAAAAGGTTTTCCAGTCTGCTCAGCCTGGTTTCTGGGCAAATTTTCACATGGTCAGGCTGGGAGACCTGTTAAGCTGTTATTTTCAGCACGTTTTATTAAGCAAAACTAAGTTTTATATACGTTTTGACCTTGACTGTTCTATGATTGGTGAGTTTGAATCCGCTTAGATTCAGAGAAAACTGTGTCAAATTGATATTAAATCTATTATAATTCAGTAAAGTCTCAAGTTTCAGTGTTGCCATTCTTGCTGCGTTTCATGTGCAAAATAGTTACAGTTTCAAAGAAGCATCCCAAACACCGCATTTGTGCCAGCTGATCTCAAACTGGAGCTGATGGAAACTCAGACTATAATGCAAATATGGTAAATGAGCCATATAAAAACACTAGAAGCATTGATTTGTGAACTTCAAAATGAAAGTTTTTAAACAGATGCAGTTTCCACATAAAAATTAATCTGTGCAGAGGTGATATCAGGAGTGGCCTGAGGTGGCCAGTGAAAACTCGTTATGAATGATTCATTTTCAGCACTAGATGAAAGTCCCAGTTTCTGCCTTTGATGTGCAGGCCACAGACTGGTGTTGAGTTCACAGCAACCCAGGGCAGACCACCTCTGCACTCCATCACCTTTGTTTATTG
Source organism: Chrosomus eos (assembly GCA_036326025.1). Classification (NCBI taxonomy): domain Eukaryota; kingdom Metazoa; phylum Chordata; class Actinopteri; order Cypriniformes; family Leuciscidae; genus Chrosomus; species Chrosomus eos. The sequence goes on from CM070831.1 coordinate 13,603,286, forward strand.
ACTCGTCTGCATTGCTTGGACTACTTGTCAGATTGAGTAAAGATCCCATAATGATCATTTTCAAGGAATCACTCTACACCTATTCGGCTCACATTTGGCTGGTTCTCTCATAGCAGGAGAAATCACTTTCTATACTTAATGTTTTCAGAATACCAGAGACATCCCAAGTTCTGCCAAAGCTTAGATTTTTGTGTTTTTGTGTAAGCAAGACCTCAAAGAAAAGCAAGATCTGACCCACTCTGTGTCACGCACAGTACGGCAGAGAATTCAATTGTGAGTGTAACAAAGGAGTTTATTGATAAAGTGAGAGCAGCCGTAATGGGTCAGATGAAGAAAGGTGCATGCCGGGAAACAGTCTTTCTTGGCAGCACAGGGACGCGAATGGGCAACCCGATCCTCCGTGGAAGACCCTACTCCTACCCTAACCCTATAGTAAGTACATGTAGTTAACTATTATTACTCAGTACTTAAATATATAATTACACTGTAACAATGACACCTTAAAATAAAGTGTGACCGTTTGTCTTTATTTCCTGTTTCTTTTCTATACGACAATTCACCATGACGTCACAACAGTAACAGACGTTCTTCCGGGTGGCAAAAGCTGAAGCGTTCCTATGGCAACGCTAGTAAATTGCTTGGAAGGGAAACCAACTGTCGACAGTAAAAATGTAATAAAAATAAAAAATGTAATTAAATTTAATGTGTTTTTTTATCATAATAACAACTGTGTTTAATGATATAAGTAAAAAAATATATTAAATATGTACACTCTAAAAACTCCTGGGTTATTTCTTCAACCCATTTTCTGGGTTATTTGTGTTGGGTTAAAATTATGGGTTATTTTTTCAGAGAGTACCCATTTTCTGGGTTATAGGGCTAATATTTTGACCCAATTCCTGGGTTGTTCGATTTTCTGGGTTATTTTTCAAAGAGTAACCCATGTTCTGGGTCCCCCACTCGGCCCCTCCCCCCTGCAGTTGTTCTGGAATTTTCTCACAACAGTCATTTGAAATAACCGACACTTCGCGCTCGAACCGGTTTGGCCTGTGCTTCTTCGGTGCAACTTCGTCGTGTATTCAAGGTAAGCGAGTATTTTCAGTGTTGATATAATGTAATATTTTCTGTGTCCATGTCCCCGTTGCTAGTTTAGCACCATTTGCTGAAAAAGTTACCATGGCTTATTGTTGCTACGTTGAGACTAGTGTTAGCTGTGGTAATTGTGGTTGTCCTGTACGTTAGCTACGCTATCGCGAAAACATCTAACTAGTTTAAAGTCTGTGTAAAGTCAAAATAAATATGTGTTTTGAGTCTGTCAGACTAAAGAAGAAAGTGTTATTAACCACCCAGACAGTTTGAAATGATTAAAAATAACGATAGGTTCATGAAATTAGGTGTCAAAATGGTTGAAATGCTTTTTACACATTGTTGAGAAATACATTATGACCTATTTAATGTGTTTAGAAGAAAATGACTGAATTCACTTTACACGGTCTTTAAATTCTATTTTTCATAACATGTGCTGTACTTATCTCATTGTTATAATAACAGCAATAATACGGTAACGTTAAGTAGCTACAGTGCAGCTAGCTAACTTAGTGGCGACGTCGTGCCGACACAATCGACACAATCATTGAGTTATTTTTACCAGCTGCGCCGTGCTTATATTATACAGTGCTCTACTGGCTGAAGTAGTGAGAGTTAAAACCTGTTAAACTTTGCAAGTGCGCCGACGCACTGAAGCGTTTTTTTTGGTTAAATAGTTCAAAGTTACTATCAGATTTATTGTTATTACCGTGACAAACTATACATCATTAAACATATATGACTCAAGTTTCAGTATTTGACCACTATTGTATTCGGAGAAACTTATATTGACAGTTATGTCTTAATTTGTGTCAGAAGTTATGAAAAATATAGTCGATACCTTTATGAATTATGATCGTCAGCCGCTCTCATTGAAAAAAAAAAATCCTGTGCTGTCGTCATGACAGCGCTTGACAAAACAACGTGCCTCAGGGCTTTTAGCTAAAAAAATTGCAGATTTGGAGAAATATTGATAGATTATCATAGGTTTACATCAGAGTTCTATAGACAGGAATAATATTTATTGAATTTATACCCAATGTGTCGATGTAATAATTATGAGCACTGGAGACTCTGATGTAGGGGAGAGCCGGGACGGTTGAAACACTTTTCAGATAAACGTCGTTTTCTAAGATAAGGTTACAGATAGATATTTTGTGTGTGTGTGATGAACAACTCACATATGTGTTCTCTTAGCATCATTTGTTATTCGGTACAAATATAGAATGATTTAAGTAAAAATTTACTTTGAACGGTAGTAGTGCTTTGTTTCAATCGTCCCGCCTGAGCGGGACGATTGCAACACAGGGGTGGGACGGATGAAACATAACAGTTTAAACGGTAACTATTCATCTAATGCTTGTTTTTATGAACAATACCTGACAAGTAACTTATATACATATTGTTACAAACATATTTTGTCATTTATTTTAATTTAAAGGTTCATATTAAAAACATTTTTCTGTCGCCCAATAAACAATAGGCAATATATGCGCGTTTTGCATAATCTTTCTAATAAGCTATTTTGATGAATAAAGACAAATCCGTTTTCTTAAATTTCTTACTCGAGTCATATTGAGTGTTTGCTGGTTGAATAGCCTGTTATTATGAAGAAAATTGTCAACCAGAAGACGATAAATTAAATTTATTGAAGATTGAATACTTGTTTCAACCGTCCCGACAGCGCCTCCTGACAGTTAAACCTGTTTTGCCCTTAAACTAAAAGACTCTGATATTACACACTTAAGGGTATGTTGTAGTACTAATACACCTTCAGTATTATCATTATAATGGCACATGAAACTATAAATACAACTTGTCAGTCAAAAAAAAGTACTGCACGAAAGAATTCACTAACCGCACTCAAAAACAGCTTTCCGGCTCTAACTTTAAAATGGCATGACGTAAAGAAAAAATGTTTTCGGAAGTCTGGTAGGCAATTGCGTGCTGTACGTGCTGACAAAATTTGACGTACATGACGTGAGTGGTTTTCAAGGAAATCTCAATGTTTCATCCGTCCCGCGTTTCAATCGTCCCGGCTCTCCCCTACTGTGTTTTCAATCCATAAGAGCAGCCTGAGGACGCCCTATGCACATGTAGTCCATATGTTACACACAAAGAAGTCATAATCATGTGACATTCCAGGACGTCCCTGACATAAACAAAGCTAACAGAGATCGCTGTAACATGCATATAAAGACGTTGTGAAGACAATAAACATGATTGCAATGATATTTGATTTACCTGTGTTCTTCGAGCCATGTCAGGTATTTTCATAATAATAGATTATATTTATAATGTAATGCTAATGGATATAGACTTTATCATCGTGCAGAATACTATAAAATAATATATTGTTTGTCTGATTTTTTTTACCTGAAGCCAAATCAGATCACAGAAGGTTATTTAAAACAGCCAGTCGTTAGTAATTATAATGCAAACAAAAGAAAAGCATATTTTATGCTTTTAGTACAAAGGGTTCATGACCTGTATCTGTTTCAGTTTGGGTGTGCCATTTCTGGGGATTTTTTAAAAGTGGGGTTGCAGCCTAACAGATTAAAGAAGCGGGTCAAGTCTTCGAATTGTTGCTAACCTCTATATTACTATGTTTTCTCCAGGTCATTTTAAATGGACAGCTTTGTCGCTGATATGCTAACTGAGTGGCGGCTGTCTGAGCTGATAGAGAATTTTAGAGGTGAGCATTTTACTCTTACTGCCCTTATATCATCTCTCTATACCTAAAAAATGTCTTTAATTGGGCTTAACTGTGTCGGTGCAAGATTCTGTGAAAGTCACAACTTCTTTGACAGTGGAGTATGCATATCTATATAACCCTTATAGTTAAAAAAATACGTGTGCCTTGTCTTTAAGCTGTTATGCATAAGAATAGGCCAGATATTCACCTTTGCATTAATGTCATTACACTTGTTAACGAAAGAAAAGATGGACAGTAGTATAGACTGTCATTCACACTAAATGGGTAATGCTGCAAAATAACCACATTAGTTAACTAGGAAATTGGGCCAAGTTAAAAAACAACAACACAACATTCCCTTAAAAGTGATTATTTTTTAGCTTTATAATCAAAAAGTGCCTGGTGAGTGGTTCACAATTGTCTCGACTTATTAATAATACTCATGTTGTCTTGTTTTCTGACTTTCAGATGAAGACATCTCCATAGATGAGGAGGCATTCCTTCTCTTAGATGAGGACACTATCAAAAATCTTGTCCCCAAAGTTTGTCCCAGGCTTAAATTCCTGAAGCTCTCCAGAGACACAACCAATGTTTGAAGACTTTAAAGGAGAATTACGGCGAAAAATTAGCCTAGAGGTAATTAACACATGGTTACCGATTCGACCGTTCTTTGGGATTTGTTTTCATGATAATCGAATGTAAAGAGTTTTATCTCTAATAACTGATTAGCTTATAACGTTAGTACTGTATATGGGGCATTGAATGCAAGTAAAAAGAAATCGTTAGTTAATACCACTAACAAGGCTCAAAATAGCCTCACACTAACATGGTAGCATAATGAGGGTCCCTACATGCAAACCCAAACATTGAGAACTTTGTAAGTGTACAGACAGTTTAAAAAGAAGATACTTTATAAAGACAGTACATTACGCGTATACAGGCAGGAGCCATCTTTGGAAAACAGTCTCGACCAGTCGAGCCACGAACGCCGTGCTAAGACAGCTGAACTGTGACTTAAACCTATAGACCAGCTCACTTAGCATGGCGTTCGTGGCTCGACTGGTCAAGACTGTTTTCCAAAGATGGCTCCTGCCTGTATACGCGTAATGTACTGTCTTTATAAAGTATCTTCTTTTTAAACTGTCTGTACACTTACACAGTTCTCAGTGCTTCGGTTTGCATGTAGGGACCCTCATTATGCTACCATGTTAGTGTGAGGCTATTTTGAGCCTTGTTAGTGGTATTAACTAACGATTTCTTTTTACTTGTATTCAATGCCCCATATACAGTACTAACGTTATAAGCTAATCAGTTTTTAGAGATAAAACTCTTTACATTCGATTATCATGAAAACAAATCCCAGAGAACGGTCGACTCGGTAACCATGTGTTATTAACCCCTAGGTTCATTTTTCGCCGGAATTGTCCTTTAAAGGACAAGTTCGGTATTTTACACTTAAAGCCCTGCATGTTTTCAGATCTTTTCTGATGAAATAGAACGGTTAAGATTGAAATTTGGACACATGCTGCTGGCCCGAGAATTTTTGGTTTCTGTGGTAGCACCCCCCCACCTCCACAATGGCTGCATAGGTGCACTGGAACAATCCTACGATTAACTACGATAAAACCTGCTACCACAGAAACCAGAAATTCTCGGGCCAGCAGCATGTGTCCAACTGTCAATCTTAACCGTTTTATTTCATCAGAAACTCCGAACTTGCCCTTGTAAAATACCGAACTTGCCCTTTAAGCCTTAGGTTCAATCCAGTTATTGAATGTTGTCGAATGTTTTGAGAGTTGTTTATTTTTCTATTTTTTCTTTCTAATATTGTTATTACAGTCTGACCTAAAATAAATAGGAAAATAAATATGTCCAAGTGTGTGTGTGGTTTTTTTTATATATAGTTTAATTTAATGCAATAAAAATTTAAAAGTGCTTGAAGTGTGTAATATAATTTTAAAAAAAGTTTTATTTTCTGAACTAAGGCATACTGGCATAGTAACCCAAGTTAGCTTATTTCTGACCCAACTCCTGGGTTAAAAAGGGACCAACTAATTTCTGGGTTATTTAAACCCATATATTGGGGTTGTTCTTTTGACCCAGAAGTTGGGTTATATTAACTACAATGTTGGGTTTTTTTAACCCAAAATTTGGGCCAGGTATTTAACCCAGAAGTTGCGTCAAAAAGAATAACCCAATTTTCTGGGTTGAAATAACCCAGAAATTAGTTGGTCCCTTTTTAACCCAGGAGTTGGGTCAAAAATAACCCATTTTGGGTTATTTTTGACCCAGGAGTTTTTAGTGTGTAATATAGTAGACCTACACATAATTAGCAAAATACTCTCTAGCTCTTTTTTTCTAAGCAAAATAACCCAAAACACAACACGTTTTCATCATCCTTTCACCTTTTATCAACAACAATGTTTTTAACTAAGTAACTGTTACAGTAGCCGGCTGGATCTCTTCAGTTAGTCAGTAGGAGCCGCTCGCGTTCTGCCACCCGGAAGTATCTTTTGCCTATTGTTTACAAACATTCTGAAATGCCCTATTGCAATGGTTTCTAGAATGTTTATCATTGGTTGTCATGGTTACTTATTGTTTAATTGATTACTCCATCTGTTCCTTGTTTTGATCCCTGATTAGTTGTGTGTATAATGCCCTCAGTTTCATTCACTCATTGGCTGTCATCTGCTCATGGCTCATCCGAAATCGCACGTTATACCCTCATTTACTATTCCCTACATTAGTCCACTAATCTAGTTCACTTGAGGGAGTGAATGAAAAATGAGTGAGTGAATTCGAACACTGACTGTGCCTAAATGGCTGCTGCTTTTGTATAGTTTGTGCTTTCTGTTCAATAATGATTTGAAACTTAGCAAGGCACACGTGATCCAAGTTAGCCGTTAAGCTTTTTCTAATGTTTCTCCCAATAATACGACCATCTATGTTGTACACTCGTTGTTGCGGTGCATTGTGGGATTAAATGAGTGCACTCGATAACGTCCACTATGGTTTCGGACACCACTACAAATGGCTGTCCCCTCAAATAGTGCCCTATTTAATGGTATAGGGGGTGATTTTGGACACAGCCATTGTCTGGTGCTGGCTGTGCTTTGCACTGTTAACGTTGCCTTTATTCTGTTTGTGGATTGCTCTCTTTTGTTTCATTTAATAATGTATCGCTGCAATTAGATCCGCTAAACTAACCATATCTTCATCTTCATCCTAGATTGTGACAGTAACAAACTTGTTACTAAAAAAGCAAGGTGTATCTTGCCACCTAGGTTTAAGTCAGTTTCCGATAACAAGCAATCCACACAAATCTGATCTTTTTTGATCTCAAATCTTAAGAAGTTCACACCGTCATTTTGCAAGTGATGAAATCTGATCTATTTGTTCAAATAGTGTAGTCAATATCTGGTTTATCTAGCTCCAGACAATTCATTACATATATCACATCTGATCTGTTTTGAGATGCATTAAAAAGAAATCTGATTTTAATTGGATTTCAAACTGTATAGTTTAGATTGGGTTTGTGGCTTGTACTGTTGTTCTGATTTAGGCTGCTTTGATTTTTGTTGCCTGTCTGCGCCTTAGAATTCAAATATTCAGTTTTACTTTATCTGAAATATGGGTAAAGAAGAGTTTATACCTACTTAAAAAGTTTAACTTCAGTGTAGACTATTATTACAATTCTAGATGAAATGTCACTAAAGAAATAAGAACATTTATGTTGAGATCACTCATTTACGACCCCCTGCTGACTGTGGTGTTATGTTTTTTCTTTCTGAGAGCATGAATTGTCCTCTGAGAGTGTATAAGACACAAATTAAAGATCTCCCTCTCAAGATAATCTGCATTGACATGCAAAGCCCTAAAGGCTTCTCTTTAGCCAAGACCTTGATGTGTCAATTCGATGCATAAACAGCTTCACTTTACTCACTTTGCAAAAGGAGAAACAAGTTTTATTTGTTGCTAATAGTGGATTTAAAACAGTTCATCATTAGTCTCTTGTTTTCCACAAGGTCTGGGTTGTTTTAAACTAGGATAGATCATGCAAAGCCTTTTACCAAATGAGTTTTGGGAATTTGGGAACTTTATTCAAATATGGCTAAGCTTACACATACATTTACCACTCCAAGTTTCTCTCCATTACATTTTGGAACATGTGGACCTCAAAGGAGCATATAATAAATATGCTAAATATGACAGTGGAAAACAGTCTTATTAATAACAAATATGAAATATTGGGAAATAAATGCATAGAGAACATGCTTAGAGAAAGGTGCATAATGATTTTAGCTATCCTGATTGTCTTTCCGTAGCAGGCTGTTTAAGAAGCAAGTTGGCTTAATGAGTCAGTCCTGAGATGAATATAATGTAATCGCTATATGAATGCTTTTCCCATGGGCAGTTTCACAATGTGAAATCTGTTCCTCCCTCAAACCCCTGTTGCTTCTTCTCTGCCATGCTTTCTTTCAATTACACACCTGCAGCATGAGGTGGTCACACAGCTCTCTGGTCTGTTTTTACATGCCCATGTTCAGAACCACTCATAGCCTGTGCTGTAATAAAAAGCTTTGCAGTAGAAGATTAGAGACTCTGGCTGACCAGCACTTTAAATTCAATGTCCCCTCCTGTTATCATTGCATATCTCTGTGGCAGAGTTATTGAGTGTGTTTAAATGCACAATAACATGCTAAAAACTATAAAAAAAAAAACTGATTTTAAAATTGTTGTTGCTGCACAGATGTACGCACAAGCCATGCACAAAGTGAATACGCCACCAGAATGGGGGTAAACGTGTTAATGGACAAAAATGGTGATTCTCTCTGGTGAAACCAGGCCATATTTGTAAAAAAGCTGAAAACTTCACTTAAAACCTACTTAAATCCCAATAAAAGCCTATGATGAGCACCATGCACAGCCTATTCTTTTAAGCAACCTGGCTTGTACCTGTTTGTAACTCATAGGGCCCTATTTTAAAGATCTAAGCGCATGGCCTAAAGCGCAGGGCGCAAGTGAACTTAGGGCGTGTCCGAATCCACTTTTGCTAGTTTAACAATGGGAAAAATGGTCAGCGTGCCAGGCACATGGTCTAAAAGGGTTGTCTCTATTCTCTTAGTGAGTAATGGGTGTGTTTTTGGGCTTTAAGTGCAATAAACCAATCAGTCACATCTCCCAGTCCCTTTAAATGCCAGTTGCGCTCGCGCCAAGGCGGATTCGTAATTTGATAGGAAAAAACCGAACGTGTCTCCAGAGCGTAAACAGATCTGCTCGTGTGTGAGGTTAAAGCGCGCAAGCAGAACATCTACGGGAGAAGCCGTATTCCACCATATCTTTATGTACACAATAATGATATTTTACATTGTAATCCTTTTATTTTTAATATTTGGCATGTTTGTGTGCTGCTGCCCTGTGTGTTTAATAAGCAGAGTGTAGGACGTGTTAGACTGCCTATAGGCGCACATTTCTAACGTGCTTTAAATAACCAAAATAATTGACTTTAGACCAGGTTTCAGTTGGTCAATGGCACAGTCTATTTCAGTTTCCTCAAAATAGCAATGCGCCATCAATGCGCCGAACACACCTCGTTTTTAGACCAGCTCGCCCATGGGTGCAAATGCATTTGCTATTTAAACAATGTGGCGCAGTACATGAAAATGATAACTGCGTCGGGCTGAAACTAGCAATAAACACTTGCGTCGCGCCTAGCGCTGCATTGCGCCAGGTGTATGATAGAGCCCATAGGCCCTGTTTGCACCGGTTTTAAGATGTGTTTTGTTCGATCGGATCACTAGTGAATGACGCTTAGTACAGGTGTAAACAAGGTCTGAAACATTTTGAGCTTGTCCACTTTCTACCACTTTCAGAGGTCACTAAATTATTGGCAGACAGACAGGGTTTATATTGAGCCAGGATTAGGTCTTAGTTCATTTAGGACAGTTCAATTAGTAGGTTTTATAAATGTGCCTTAGAGAGGAAAAAAAAAACATTACTGGTGAGCTTCTTGAGACAAAACAATGATACTGACATATTTTAAGATATGTCAGTACAGGTTGATTTCAGTAAAGACAACAGAAACATGTATTTTAGTCTGAGACTTATTAGCTTTGTAAGAGAAACCAGGCAAATCTTTTTCAAATGAATACAAATTTTTTTTTGGCCATCTTAAATTCTTTGCATGCAATGTAGTAGATGGCAGTGAGGGAGTGTGAAGGATGAGAACCGTAGGATTTCTGTTGCTTCAGTGGTAAGATGGCACTTAGCTTTAATATAATTTATTCCAGTGTGACCAGCTCACATCCAACAAAATCTTAGAGCTAATGAACTTGTTAGCAAAGAAGAATCAAAAGAACTGTAAATGTTGCTCTGGCTATCATATAAAACCACGTGTTAGAAGGAAAAACTGAAAATACTGTGGCTATAAGCTACTGTTCGCTCCAGGGAATGCTAAACTTATAGTTTGCGATAGCCAGAAAACTGTGGACAGGGGGGAAAAAAAAATCGATCTCTTCTTGTCACACACAACTCCATTTTCTCATAATGATTTCTTACTAGCCAGTGGCACTTTAAACAACCCCCCGGCTCCCTCACACCACAGCAATGACATGGGAAAAGATGCAAGACTTCTTTATGTGTTTATAGATTTATTTTGTTTCTCAAATGAGCATGAAAAGTTTCTGTCTGTGCCACTTCACTATTTGTTCCTTTACGTGTTTTATGGCAAACATCGGACAGCCATTCACTGAGAACAAAAGCGGTCAAAAATCTGTCCGGGGACTTTATTACTAGGAGAAGCAATGTACAAATGAATCGACTAGTCAATGACAACACACAAGTTTTCACCAAACTGAATGGTGCTTCAATTTGGAAGTCTGCCTCTTTTTGGTGTTAAAATAAGAGCGTGTGAATACAATCCTGGTGGATGTGGAAAAGCGCCTCCTCCTGTGCCAGAGGTGTGGGGCAGGTTCTCTGAGCACCACAAGGTGCTTCGATTCAACACCGCAGGGGAGCCACAGCACGATCCTAAACGCAATGACACATGACTTTGTGCCTGACGCTTTGGACAGGTGCACGCTGGGTGATTTATGCCTGCGTCATCTCCCAGGTCCCCAGGAGCAAATATCGACTGCTTTTTTCTTCTCAGCTGAAAGCAAATGGGAGGCAGCAATTTCTTTATTTTCGGAGCCAGTACAAATGGAACCTGCAAAGATGCAAACACTCCTGACAGGGAGCATTTTTCTCCAACCAAATGCCTGATCTCAGAAAAAGTTGAATAGTTTCTATATTGATTTGTTATCCCTCTACACACTGAAAAAAGGTTTTCAAGCAGTACTTCATTCAATTAATAATTTTTCTTTCAATTCAGTTTACTATTATTTGTTTTATTTTTTAAGTTATATTTTATTAGTTCAAAACATTGTTAAATATAAATATTTTTCATTAAGATCTTAAATTAAAAAAAATTGTTTCGACGAAGTTACAATTTCAAGGTTATACACAGGCCAGCGCATGCGCATTAAACACAAATCTCGACAGTCACCAGACCGCTCTTCAAGTCAGCGCCTCAGCGGTCGCTCCGTGGATGGATCACAATACTTTACTTTTCTGCACCAGACCAGACTCAAGTTACATCGCAGAAAACTCTGGTAAGTGAAACAAACATCCATTTAAATGTGCTGTTGTATTTAGTAGCCTGTTAATTTTATGCCAGACATGGCGCACTGACTTTATCTGGTAACGTTAGATAAGTAGGCCTATGTACGTTCATTTGAAAATGTTAACTTGGTGTTAGCTAGCTGAGTTTACACAATATGTCGACGTTAATTAATTCCTGACCGATTTCAAAAGGGAACATATGTTAAAAGAAAACCTGTGCCTTTTTGGTAACGTTAATTAACTTGAACGTTTAAGCATCGAACCGAACGTTATCTCCAGTCAGCCATAAGAATGACGTTAAAACCGTTAAAACAGTTAACCTGATCAACTAACACAGTTAACTTACGTGAATAAGCTAACGTTACATGTTAAGGGACTGGCTTAATATATGGCTAACGCAGTTATGACTGACGAAATACATTTATTTGTGTCTAATATTGCTCCATAGCTTGTTTTCATATGACGTCACGCCACTGCGTTGCCATGGCGCGAAATGCAGATGGAGGGCAGGAAGTGATTTTCTATATTTAGGAAGCACTATAACAAACTCAAAATGCCTATGTTGTGCGTCGTTTATGGTTGCTCAAATCGATCAAACCACGAGGAGTTTTTATCGTGTGCCAAAAGTTGTTGTTCATAAGGGGGGAAATAAATTGACAGTCAAGAAATTGACAGTCAAGAAATTGACAGAAAAACACCGCGAAAAATGCCTTGCAAACCTACGTCTGCGGTCGGGAGGAGCCGAATGGGAAAATGCCCGTGTGTGTGTGTGCACTGATCACTTCGTCAAATGTGAGTTAATACATTATTTATGTGGCTTATAATTACATTATTCAGGTGTTTAAATACACTTATGTGGCTGTTTGTGTAACGTACCAGTTTCCGAACTTTGTAAAGTCAAAGTATGTCTGTAAGACGAGGTAGTTGCTGATATCTACCGCCTCGATGGCAGGCAAATCTCTCAATTCAGTTGAAAATCGGTCCTCTTCATAACGTAAGGATCACGTCCAACATATGTTTCGATTTTTTGTTTATATATTTCTCTTGTAATAGCGTCTAAAGTAGTACTGTATGGACTTTTCTCCATCTCGTCCATTGCGTTCTTCACTTCCTGCCCTCCATCTGAATTTCGCGCGTCAACACAATCACGTGACTGCAAACCACCTATTGGCAAACTTTTTTTATATTTTAAATTCGGGCGGGCGATGCCGGTTGGTTTTAAAAAAAAGTCAGAGGACACAGGGGGGCAGTAAAGCCACGACGCAACAGTCAGTCATTAATACGTTTTTCAAGGTTAGTAAAATACTTCCGAATTCAGTTGATAATTAATATAAATGCTTAATATTTTAACTTTGTCTGTTAATGTAGATTACTTGTACTTAAGTGTCAAAACCCTACGTTAGGCTGAGATTTTAAAAAATGTACCATTATGGCCCTATGGCCTTGTAATGGCGCTTGGAGACACTTCTAATGGCGGACAATTTACCCATAGTTTAGAATAAGAATAAGCCGTCACCCAACATCACTTGGAGCACATTTAACAAACCTTGATCGACTTAACCAATTTCATTTGATATTTTTTACTATCTTGATGCAGGATACCGACATTGCTGTAAAGAGGGAGATTGCACTAAAAAGTCTTATTTTCTACATGGGAGAAGCAGTGGAGGACCTCATCAAGGATTTCCTGGTAAGACAAGATTAATTTAGCGATGCGAAAATTCTAGCTAAGGCTGTCAACTTCAAAATTAGCCATCAGACTATGTTCATATATATGTCTGAAAACAGTCAAGCAAAGTTCAAATAGAGATACAACACTTTTCCACTAGAACCAGAGTCCCATGCGTTGGTAAGTTTATGATTGTAATGACTGTTATATTTCTATTTCAAAAACGAATTGGAGCAAAAACATAATTTTATAATTAGTTAGAAGTAGATGCTAATTATACAATGTTGTGCATTTGTGTTTGCATTCAATTTGGTTTAAGTTATTTTTTGTTATCCAAATAAAAAGTACCATCTGAATGTCGTCTAATAGTTTGGGCTCTGTTGTTAACCTTTAATCTGCGGGAAACCCAACCTGTATCGATTCCTTATTCTTTCTTTCTTCCTAAATTCTTTTCCAGGTATCAGAAAAGAAAGAGGATGAACAATTTCTTCAGCAAGAAGCCATGGCAATCTTTATCATCAGATATGCACAAGGTGTACCTACAAACATTGGCATCATTCTAATCTAGAGGGACAAGAGGTTCTGAGCGGCTTGCCCTCTGTCGCAAATGCTGGTACCATTCTCCTGAGCCTTCTTTATGCCTTCAATCTGGAATATCCCAAGACATTGAAACTGACATTTGAATATATCCAGAAATTCACGGTGTATATAGCAACAACTCTGTACTTCCATTCCAATGTCTGACTTTTCAACAATGTGTTGTTGTTTTTTTTAGTTGGATATCATTTGTAGCAGAGATACTGAAATACTTATCACAGCTGCATTTACCTGCATTTGGTAGTGTTGAGAAATTCTTGCATTTCCCTAATTCACTGCATAGTTCTCGGTTAAGTTTGCATGCCCTTGAAGTTAGAATATGACACTTGAGCACTGAAATTGTGAATGCGTGGAAATAAGTTAATAAATCTTTATGCAATGTAAATTATTTGTCTTTTTTTATTTATTAGATTTTGGATCAGATCAAATATTAAGCAATGTTCCTGGATGAGAAACATGTTTTATTAAATCAATATCTTTTTGTTTGTTTAAAATTAATAATTTCTATTAACCTTTATTTTTAAAAATGATACATAATTGTTTAATTAAATCTATATATATTTGATTGGAGTAAACAAATAATTTCTAATACATATTTCTTAAATGAGAAGTTTTGTTTTGATTAAATCTATATATTTTTGTTTAGATCAAATAAAGGAATTTAAATTAATTGACTTTCTTCAACATGAAAAATTTACTTTGTACCAAGTTATATAAAATAGTTTTCATAGACATAGAAAATATTGGTTAGGGTAAGTTATTTATTTTTCATTGGATCAAGTAATAAAATATAGATGTGAACCATTACCCTAAAATTTTTTAATTGGATGAATGAAAATATTTTTTCAGTGAGCTTTTGTGTGCCGGTTGAACATTCTCACACAGCAGGTGCTCTCAGACGGTTCTCGGGTCATTCTTTTGGGAATGCCTAAGTTTGCATAGCGAGATTGATGGCCCACTGGGATAATATCAGCCCTGAACACCTGCCTAACTACACAGCAGTGCTAATTTGATCATATTTAATGGATTGCATGTCACTGTGTGGCATTGCTCATGCGGCTTGTGAGATTTTGAAAATTCTTTTTTTTGTCTTTATACATTTGCTCGTTAGAGGCTAGATATAAGTGAACATTTATATCGTTCCACTTTTAAAAAAAATAGTTCACCCTAAAATGAAAAATGTCATTTTCAATGTTCATGTTGGATCAAAACAATATTTACTTTTACTTTTTGGTAACATTATATTATGATGGTCTACTGACTGACTATAAGTAACTTTGCAACTACATGTCAACTTATTCTACTAACCCAAACCCTAACACCTACCCCTAACCTAACAGTCTAATAATAGTATACAAATACTCTAATGCGAGTTAGTTTACATGTAGTTGCAAAGTTACTTATAGTTAGTAGAATGTCCAAAGTGGACCATCAAAATAAAGTGTAACCTACTTCTGGTTATGGGGCAAAAAGATGAATTTTAAAGAATGTCCTGGTTGCTTTTTTGAATATAGGCGTAATGCAAAATAGTATTTCAAGCTCCAAAATGACAAAAAGCAACAGTAAAAGTATCATGAAAGTAGTCTATGATGCTTATATTTGCATTATATCATAATATGGAGAGTTGGACATTGATTCAATATTTTTCTTTTACTTCACTATAATTTAATGCATAATATCTTATTTTTACTCTACTACAGTACATTTACTCCAATCATTCTTGTGACTCAAATCACTTTGATGAATTGGTTAACAAATCACAATGAACAATTCATTAGCTTATTGGACTGATTGCAGGTCAACAACCGATTCACTGATTCATTTGGAGCGAGTCTCAAGTTAACGACATACTGAATTGCTCATGACTCACTCAAAATGAGCCAAGAACTGCGACTCTGCGAGTAATATGATCCTTAGAACTCCATTGTACGGAGAATTTAACATTATGACGTGAAAGTTACTAATATTGAATTTTATGTTTATTGTAAATGGAAATCATATTAAAGTGCCCCTATTATGGTTTTTAGAATAGTCCCTTTTATGCAGTGTGTATCATCGGATATCATCATACTTATCGGACGTGATATGGTAAAATCAACGTCATTTTTACATTAGCTTTAGGAAGCCTCCGGACAGGGCTGACGTTCAGTTATGGTAATGCTATATGTAATAGCTTCCGATAGGTGCTGTACGCGGTAGACCAATCGAGTCGTTTGAGAATCATTAAAAAATGGTGATGTATATTATGAGAAAATTAAACTGTTTTTTAACTTTTGATGCATGTAAACCTGTTGTAGGAGACCTCCAAAACAAAATTAGGAGCCTTAAAAATAGCATAAAAGGGGCACTTTAAGGTTATACATGTTGTTTTTGGAGAAAATCTGCAGTAAAAGGGTAGCTTTAAGCTCATTGCACTCAAAAAATATTATGGTGAATTATTGAAACAACCCAGATTTTTTTTTAGAGTGAAATGCTTGAATGTGGACATTCACATTTTTTTTATTAACTGTCTTTATGGGGTAGGCAACTGTAAGTTAACATAACATAAATAAGTAAAATACATAGAGGTGTCACGTTTTGATGTGTTTAGTTCTGTTTTGTGATCTTGTTTTCCCCTGTCTTTTGTGATTTTGGTTCAGTCCTGTTAGTTTTCCCTCTCTGTCTGATTACCAATTCTCTTCACCTGTTTTCAGTTAATTATCTCGTTTGGTTCAGTTCATTTAAGCCCTGTGTTTTCCCTCAGTGTTTGTTGGTCGTCGTCAATGTTTGGTTGTGTTATTACTGAAGTCCTGGAGTCTGTTCCTTTGTTCCTGTATGTTCCTGAAGTTGAGTTTTGTTAAATAAATCAACTATATTGAACCTCCCTTGTCCTCGTCTTCGGCTACCTGCACGCAACCCTGACAGAACGACCAACCTTAAAAAAGAACGAAGATGAGTCAGCATTTCGTGGGAACCCGTCTGGCCATATTTCGCGGGACCCGTGGAGGCCGCAGTAGAGGAGGTGATCGAGGTGAATCCAGGCATCACTCTCCACTTCAGTCCCTCTCGGACCCTGAGTTCCATCTGCCGCTGATTCCATCCAACACAAGGCCATCGCCAAGGTTCCCGTCTGGCACTGAACCTTTCATCCGCCCACCAGAGCCTGAGTCTGACCCTTTTGACGACCTTCCTGAGCTTCTTCCGCCAGAGACCGTCCCGCCAGAGACCGTCCCGCCAGAGACCGTCCCGCCAGAGACCGTCCCGCCAGAGACCGTCCCGCCAGAGACCGTCCCGCCAGAGACCGTCACGAGACCGTCCAGTTCCGAGTCCCCTGATGTGCTGGCCCCGTCCAGTTCCGAGTCCCCTGATGTGCTGGCCCCGTCCAGTTCCGAGTCCCCTGATGTGCTGGCCCCGTCCAGTTCCGAGTCCCCTGATGTGCTGGCCCCGTCCAGTTCCGAGTCCCCTGATGTGCTGGCCCCGTCCAGTTCCGAGTCCCCTGATGTGCTGGCCCCGTCCAGTTCCGAGTCCCCTGATGTGCTGGCCCCGTCCAGTTCCGAGTCCCCTGATGTGCTGGCCCCGTCCAGTTCCGAGTCCCCTGATGTGCTGGCCCCCGTTCGAGTCCCTGATGTGTGCCCGTCAGTTCCGAGTCCCATGATGTGCTGGCCCCGTCCAGTTCCGAGTCCCATGATGTGCCAGAGCCCGTTGATCCTGCGCCAGAGCCTGTTGATCCTGCGCCAGAGCCTGTGATCCTGCGCCAGAGCCCACTGATCCTGCACCAGATGCACCAGAGCCCACTGATCCTACACCAGAGCCCACTGATCCTGCACCAGATGTACCAGAGCCCACTGATCCTGCACCAGAGCCCACTGATTCTTCACCGCTGGTCCTGCCCAGCCCAAGACCCTGGTTGCTGCCGGATCCCCCCTTTCCTGTCAATTTCCCCATTAAAATTTTGGGGGGGCGCCCACCCGAAGGGTCCTCACCGCCATGGCCACCCGAAGGGTCAGCTCCGCCATGGCCACCCGAAGGTCAGCTCCGCCCTGGATGCCCGAGGGCCCCACAGCTCCCCCTGGACGCCCGGAGGGCTCCCACAGCTCCGCCCTGGACGCCCGGGGGTCCCACAGCTCTGCCCTGGACGCCCGAGGGTCCCACAGCTCCGCCCTGGACGCCCGAGGGTCCCACAGCTCCGCCCTGGACGCCCGAGGGTCCCACAGCTCCGCCCTGGAGCCCGAGGGTCCCACAGCTCCACCCTGGACGCCCGAGGGTCCCACAGCTCCGCCGTGGCCACGCCCACAGCCCGCTCCGCCCTGGAGGCTTCCCGGACCTGCACCATGCCCTCGTAAGCCTTCAGGGCCCCACCCTCCCACCCCTTTGGATGTTATACGGCGCGAGGACGCGCCTTCGGGGAGGGGGGAGGTACTGTCACGTTTTGATGTGTTTAGTTCTGTTTTGTGATCTTGTTTTTCCCTGTCTTTTGTGATTTTGGTTCAGTCCTGTTAGTTTTCCCTCTCTGTCTGATTACCAATTCTCTTCACCTGTTTTCAGTTAATTATCTCGTTTGGTTCAGTTCATTTAATAAACAAATGACTTATATTATAATGTATTGTAATGTTTTAATGCATTGTTACAATGATAATTTTCAGCACACAATTAAAAATATACTGTACCTAAAATATATTTTAAGTAAAGTACAAAAAAATACACTTTAAAAAATAAACAGAATTTTTACTTCCAAGTATATTTATAAAATATACTAAAATACCATTATTTTAAAGGGGTCATATAATGCCATTTTTGTACAAGTTAATATGAATCTTTAGGGTCTAAATGAAAAGTTTGTAATATACTTTTATTAAAAATTCTCATTAGTTTTTTAAGAAAACACTCATTTTACCTGCTCAAAAACAGCTCTGTGTTCAGCACTCCGTTTAAGTGCATATGCCTTTAAATGATAATGAGCTTCGCTGACTCCGCCCCTCTGTTCTGTGGGCGCTGTAACACAACGCACGTGGAGTGTTAACTTGACAACAGTTGAGGGTTTATTATGGCAGCGGGATTCTCTCTGAGGAAGCATCTGTGCAACCGTATCAGTTTGAACCGGAGTCGGACCCGAAACAAGATGACGCCCCGAAGAAGTTCGACAATAAGGCTCGAACAGGACGTTTCTGAATGGTCAATGTCACTTTGATCTATTTTTGTATGTACTGGCAGGGTAACGTTAGAGTTGTGAGATACAAACGCTATGTGTTTAACGTTACTAATGTAAGTTATAGGTTAGTTCGTTGACAGATTGATGTTGAAAAACTTTTCTTTTTTTTTTTGTAAATGCAGGCTTGTCAATGATGCGTGACATTATCTCAGTGTTAGGTACAACTATCGTGACTGAAACTGACGTGAGGTCATGTCAGTAAGGATTCTAGTTGAAGGATAACTAAGAATTGGCTGTATGTTTATGTTTAGTGCAGTACGAAAATGTTTTATGTTTTAAGAAAACTTTTAAGTACATCTATAGTTTTGTAACTGCATTGATATTCCTGTTACGTTAACTGTAACACTGCGTAACTTACACAGTTTTTAATAACAAAACACCAACGCGTTTTTTTATTATAAACGTGGGATTATGAATTATATTGAGAACGTCGTAACGTTACATAGAAGACATGCCGTAATGCACCCTGAGTGTAAACATTAGCCACATTCGTGAAGCGTGCAAGGGATTTGCAAAGATTCATATAAAGGATAATAAATAAAACGTTTCACTCACTTCTTCTGGAGGTCCAGCAGGAACACGAATAGCTGGTACCGATTCCTTTTTCAGTAGCAGCTTCTTAGCTAAACCTGATTTATATTGACCCTCGCCTCGTTTATAAAGCAGTCTGGTGAGAAATGATTTGCGCAAACATGAGCGCATTGACGTTGCTCGTCGTGAATATTTCCTTCATAAACAAAACTCAGCCACTGCGTCTTCAGCTGTTCGGATTTAGGAACATTAAAATGACTGCTGTGTTCCTTATTACACCCAAGAACAGAACACCACAATCGCTTAGACGGCCGCCATTCTGCTCCAGTGTAAACGATGACGAACTATGATTGACATCTATGGGATGATTATAGTATCAAAATGATAAACACATGCAAGCACACTTATCAATGAACTTGATACATGTTGCAGAAATGTTTTATCCATGCCTTTCAACTTGCGTGTGAAAAATTCAAAATTGAATGAATGTGAAGCAATTTGTACAAATAGAGACATTTTTGTGAATACAAATGTTTTCCTTTGTATTAGTGTATCATAATTTGCACATACAACACAGAAGATGTGCATGTGTGGATCAGGTGACACGCGTGCATTCATTGACTCGTTTCTGAGTCGATCCTATTTTGATTCATTTGGATTTTGAGACTTTCATTTCGCGGGTTTCGCCTTGCACGATCCACACACAGCTGTCTGAGAAAACCTGCTACCACTAGATGGCAGTATTCTGCTAAAACAGACAACGGCAGCATAATCAGGCGTTCTTCCGCATTTAAGACGCTTAATGAGAGTGATATTGAAGCACCAAATTTAGTACACAATAATATAGGCCTACCCTATTAATAAAGCATACGATATAGAGGCAAACATTAAATCAGATTATGAACAACACCCATAGAAAACCATTATAAAACGCTTAACGTGCAATCGCGCGTTGCAATTCTGTTCAGTAAGGTGTATGGCTGAATTTAAATATCACCGTCTTACTGCTTAAGCTTTTTCTTTATAATATGCTCTATGGGAGGAAAACTATATAGCCTACAGACATGATTCATTTGAGTGAATTTGAGCACGGCGTTTCAAGTTAATATAATTTTCCTTCCTGTTAAAAAAAGGGTAAAATTTGGCAGTTGCGTTCATATTATATGCTTATTTTTATCTGACTACACATTGTATACATAGTATACAAGCTTTGGAATTTGAAAATGTCTGTTTTTAAATATTAAAGACGATTTTCGCAGTAGGGCAACCATTGTATATCGACATGAAATATTAATTAAATCAACTGGCCTGTGGCCTGTAGCTGCAATTTTACAATTTTAAAATTCTAAAATTGTATTAACTTGAAACGCCGTGCGTTGCGTTCATGTAGTCTCTTGTCTGTAGGTAGGCTATATAGTTTTCCTCCCATAGAGCATATTATAAAGAAAAAGCTTAACGTCAATGCAGTAAGACGGTGATATTTAAACTCAGCCATACACCTTACTTTATATGGGTGTTGTTCATAATCTGATCTAATGTTTGCCTCTATAACGTATGCTTTATTAATAGGGTAGGCCTATATTATTGTGTACTAAATTTGGTGCTTCAATATCACTCTCATTAAGCGTCTTAAATGCGGAAGAACGCCTGATTATGCTGCCGTTGTCTGTTTTAGCAGAATACTGCCATCTAGTGGTAGCAGGTTTTCTCAGACAGCTGTGTGTGGATCGTGCAAGGCGAAACCCGCGAAATGAAAGTCTCAAAATCCAAATGAATCAAAATAGGATCGACTCAGAAACGAGTCAATGAATGCACGCGTGTCACCTGATCCACACATGCACATCTTCTGTGTTGTATGTGCAAATTATGATACACTAATACAAAGGAAAACATTTGCATTCACAAAAATGTCTCTATTTGTACAAATTGCTTCACATTCATTCAATTTTGAATTTTGCACACGCAAGTTGAAAGGCATGGATAAAACATTTCTGCAACATGTATAAAGTTCATTGATAAGTGCGCTTGTACGTGTTAATCATTTTGATACTATAATCATCCCATAGACATCTCACTCACTCACGAGGGCGGGTCTGTGTTGAAACGCTGCTGTCAATCAACAGTCGTGGGAGGGGCGTGCGAGCTTGTGACGTCACAGGATCGAAAGGCTTGATTTGAGGCAGGGGAAAACATATAAGGAGATTAAAACAAAACCACTGGATGGATTTTTATCATTATATGATGGCTGTGTACAGGCACTGCCAACACACATTTCAGTACAATCAACTTGTAAAAGTGCAAGTACCATTATATGACCCCTTTAAAGTGTGCTTAAAGTTGTATTGTGAAAATAGGTAAAAGCATGATGCTAATATACTTATTTAAAGATAATGTTTTTGATTATTTAAAGACCATTTTTTGTTAGTATATTTGCAATGTTGAAAAAGGGAATATATTTAAATACAACAAAGTATACTTTTTCACTAGGGCAGGGCCTTTATTTTGTCTAAAAAGAGATACATAAAATATGTTCTAGTTCTTGTTAATGTTATTTTGTTCAATGCAAAGTGTGAAAAAGTCTACAGTGATGGTCTTCAAATCAGGTCGCTGTGCACCAGCTATAATCTCAGAAGCTGACCCCATCAGATAGCAGAAAATAACTGCCATAGTGTCTGGTTTGTGATCTTTAAGAAGACAAAAATCCACTTTAACTCTGAGCTTTTAGTTCTTTAAAGTCCATGTGGGAACCATAATCTTTCTGAAGCAGAGCCAAAGAGCCGAGAGGCGTTTCCATGCTATAAATAAATAGATGCGCCAAAAATCTCCATGTAGAACTTGTCAAAGAGTGACAGATATGGGGAGAGGGAATGAGCCTTTTAAATGTGATTGAACATTCCTTCACATCAGCAGGAGAAATCATCAAGTGTCAATTTTCCTGTCCTTGCTCCTTCGCTAACACACTCGGTTGAGCTCAGCTGATATGCTTGCTCTCTCCTCCATAATCCCATGCATTTTTAAACAGGCACACCGACTCATGCCGCAAAGTCATTTACAAAAGGCTTCGCCACAATGTAATGAGAGAGTAAAAATGCTTGTTTGACACTCCTCCCCAGGTTTCCCCATTCATTATAAAATAAGGCCATGGCAATGATAAAAGAAACATTCAGGACTAGAACGAGGACAGAAAGCAAAACATTTCTCATAGAATAGAAAGAAACAATGCAAGTTTTATGTTCTTTTGTTGGGTTTATTTCATGTCTATCACACATATTGTGTACTGGACCGTGTAGGAATTGTTTATGGTGGGTACATGTTTGATTCTGTCACCACCGAACAGTAAGAGATCGATTTATTTGTCTAATTAATATTTATGAGGTCAAAAGCATGCAAGTCCTCGCCCCCTTCCCTTTATTGACAACCCTTCTGTGGCTCTAGTCTCATCAAACATCTTGTGCAGTTACTCCATGAACTTATATACAATATATTTCAAGACAATAATCCAAACAGTTTTTTTAGATTAATTTTAATTAAACCGTTCTGCTCATCGTTCTTTCACTGAGGCAGTGTTACTTTTATACGCCCCTTAGCTGTTCAGTCCAATAACTCATTCTTCTTATAAAAAAGGATGAAAAATCCTGCTGAACATATTTTACAGCATATAAATTATGAAAACACAAACAGGGATCCGACTGGGATCCATGTCCAGTTACATTAGGCAGATATATAGTTCATTTCTGCAAATAGCCGCAACTGACAGAAAAAAAGAAAAAAAAACGCATAACCAAAAATACTGCCTACTTTTCAAGGCCACATAATAAAAATAACTATTCTCTATCGGATTCATGTTGTTTATTGTGCATGTGGCCTGCTTAAAATGGTAACTGTTTGTGTCAGTGTGTGGATAGCTATGAAACAAAAAAGAACATTTTCCTAACTGACCCCAACACAATAACAAGCTTTAAGCCAACTGTTGCATCTGCGATTTATTCGACATGATCTGAAATGAACGCAATTATTTTCGCTTATCCACTGTATGATCCTCCTTAGTCAAATAATTAGAGGGAATTGCTGAATTAGTAAAAAGAGATTTAATCTGCTCACCTTGAATTTCCTCAGTGCCACTGTGTCTATTATGCTGTTTTAAATGAATGTAACAGGTTCAATGCAAAGTGAGCTCCATCGAGAGCATCTTTGAGGACATGACATGTAGATCTGTAAAGCACTTTTTTACATGGGGGAAACTCCACCCGCAAGTTCATCCACCTAGAAAAGGTGAAAAAAAACATTACCTCATGGGTTTTACTAAATAGTTAATGTTTAAGTGTTTTAACAAAATTCTGCTTGTAAACCATCCTGAACACTGATCTGATTTACTTGCACTATAGGCTAAATGTTACTGTACCCTGGTAAAATCCTATGGGGTTTGAAAAACATGAGTGATCTACTCCTTTAATTTGAATTTAGAACATCCCTTTCAATGCATTTTTTATTTGCATTAAAATAAGCATTTACATTTTGCCACCACATCATTTCAAGAAAGCTGCCTTTATGGCATCACTCGTTACTTTATGCTAATAAGTTAGCTCCGTCTTATTTGTGGAAATAGGACCAAAGATTTCAATAGATTATGCAAATGATCCCAATCCAACAACCAAGTTCTGAAACTATGCCATCCAACTCAAGTAAGGAACAGATCTAAAAAGAGAAGTTGTGAGCATCATTACTGGAGACTGTTTTGTCAATCAGTTATATCCCACACAAGTCTCAACAAATAAAAATTCTGATTTAAGATCTGGCATGTCATTAAAAGCACAGTATACAGAGGCAGTTGTCTTAATGAGACTTGTTATACCCCATGAGAACTATCAAAGGGTCCAACAACAAAATAGCAGTGCAAAAAACGGAGCCAAATGAAATGACTAATGAAGTGATATTAGATCTTGCTCAGAATGGAGACTGGGAATTCAGTTTGAGGTAGCAGCCATTTTAGAAAGCACAACAACAAAACTCCCCAAAGCAGTCCTCCATCTTCATCTGTGCATCAGAAGAGTCTCTGAGCGTGACAGGTAGCGATGAGGAGGCTATCTAAGCCTGTGTCCTAATGAGAGTAGGGAATAAACATTAAGGCTTTAATCTCACCCTGAGAGCCTGAGAAGCATTAGTGGACGTCAGCCATGATGGAAAGTAATGGGATGTTTTAATGAAGTGACACAAAGTGATATTAATGGCATGTTTAGTATGAGAAGTAAAGACAGAAACACATGGAGACTGTGATTGACGTGGAACCGCAGGGCGCGGGCATCGATCCAGGAGCACATGAGGGGACTAGGGCACAAAATCTGTTATTGTTAAGAAATGCTGGCTGCTTGCTTTTAACAGATGTTTGTTGACAGAGCGATGGTCGAATGTAGTATCCCAGCCCAAATAGACTGGATCAAAGCGAAGCAGCGTCGTAGCCCCTGGGGCGAAGGGACTCTGACATCAGTGCCAGGTGTCATGATATTTTAGCTTTTCCGTAAACAACATTCAAAGTGCAATTTTTACTGTAGATGTCTGATGTGAAATAACTTATGTAGGCTAATCAATGTCTCTTTTCTTTAAACAAGCAAACCTGCTTCAGTTCTCTCTCTGTCTTTAATACGACACATTGTTTGCTTCTACATCTCTGAGATGTGCACATTTATGGATGTTTATCTGTGTATTTTGGTGGTGACAATCTGATGTCGATGTTTTGACAGTTAACACATCATTAGTGGTCTCGCTGTGGCCAGACCCATCAAAGACCCAGCTGTCTAAAAGGGAACAAATAACAAGCAATGTTTCTGCTACTTCATTTGAAATGCCTCCAGTCACTGCCCAAAAATATGATGGATAGCACATATTTCAATTTGTGATTTGCTGTGTGTGCCAAAATCTTTCTGAATCTCTCTTTTTTCTATGACAAAACGGGTATAGACAATATTTATGTTGCTGAAAGTAAAGGGTCCTCTGAAATCTTTCTTAATCTCTCTTTGTTTCATACATAAGTGGAAAACGAGCTTATAGAGGCACAGATGGAATCTATAGACTTTTCACATTTTATGCTCTGACTTTAGGGGGAAATACAGGATTCTGTGGAACGGATTATAGGGTAGTAAAATGTGTTAAATGGGGCTGAAATGACAACACTCTGGTTGGTTACTGAAGTCACAATACTGTGTCCTTACCAGATGGACATCTGAAAGCATATTAGAAAAAGTACTTAATAATTCACATGCATGAGGAAGAGAATGTGTAGAACTTACCATAATGATAGCGTTCCTACTCTGCTTCAATCTGTGGGGTCCTGTGGGCACAGATTTCAGGTGGGACCCATAATTGAAATGTTTTTTTGAAATCTTGCTATTTTATGAATACTTCTCTGAATATATATGATTATGTATGGTCAACTCCAGAATTATTGGCACACTTGGTAAATATGATCAAAGGGAGCTTTGAAAATAAATCTATATTGCTTATAGCCTACTTTGATCTTTCATTAAAAATTTCACAAAATTCTAACCTATCATTGAAGTAAAACAATGGAAAGTGTGGGTGAAATCTCATTTTGAAATACATGTTTTTTCTTGTTCACGTTGGCCACAATTATTGGCATCCAATAATAGCAAAGTCCTTCTCCACTTCTTCTATAATGCCAAATGAGTTTGGAGAACACATTGACAAGTGATCAGAAACCATTCCTTCATAAAGAATCTCTCCGGATCCTTCTGATTACCAGCTCCATGTTGATGCTTCTTCTCTCTAGTTCACCCCACTCATTTTCTATAGGATTCAGGTCAGGGAATGGTAACGGCCATGGCACAAGCTTCATTTTGTGCTCAGTGACACATTTTTGTGTTGATTTTGATGTTTGTTTTGGATCATTGTCTGGCTGGAAGATCCAACCAGAAAAAATAAGGCTTTCAAACACCAAGACTCAACTGATCTCTGCAATTCTCCATCTGTGATCCTTGGAGAGTCTTTGGCCACTCAAACTTTCCTCCTCATCGTGCATTAAGACAATATAGACACACGTCCTCTTCCTGGCAGATTTGTAACATCATTAGTTCATTGGAACTTCTTAATTATTGCCCTGATGGTGGAAATGGGGATTTCTAATGCTTTAACTATTTTCTTACAGCCCCTTTCTATTGTGTGTAGCTCAACAATCTTTTGATGCACATCAGAAGTAAATTCTTTGGTTTTACTCATTGTGATGGATGATTAAGGGAGTTTGGTCTTTGTGTTTCCTCATATTTATACTCATGTGGAACATGAAGTCATGGCTGGACAATTTCATGCTCCTAGTGTGCCATAAAAAAGTAAATATGAATGGGAATATACTTCAGAGATATTTTACTCATAAGAATTTCTAGGGGTGCCGATAACTGTTGCCAACGTGCATTGGAGAAAAACATTTATTTCATAATGGGATTTTCCCCCCACTTTCAATTGTTTTACTTCGATGAAAGGTCTGAATTTTGTAAAAAAAAAAAAAAAAATAATGAAAGATCAAAATGATAAACAATATAGATTTATTTTCACAGCTGCCTTTTCTCATATTTACCAAGGGTGCCAATAATTCTGGAGTTGACTGTATATAAGCGAATATTACTGTGGGATGAGATAAGCCGGTGGAGAGAGTGTGATGCTCTGGGCAATGATCTGGTAGGAAACCCTGGGTATTCGGCTATTCATGTTCATGTAAATTTGACATGAGCCACCTACCTAAACATTGTTTCAAACCAGGGGCACCCCTTCATGATAATTGGTGTTCCCAGGTGGAAGTGACCTCTTTCAGCAGGATAATGCACCCCGCCACACTGAACACATTGTTCAGGAATGGTTTGAGGAACATGAAGGTTCAAGGTGTTGCCCTGGCCTCCAAATACCCCAGATCTCAATCCATTTGTGCTGGACTAACTAGTTCGAGTTCGATCTACCTCGCAACCTACAAGTCTTGAAAGATCTGCTGCTAACGTCTTGGTGCCAGATACCACAGGACACCTTCAGGGGTCTTGTAGAGTCCATGCTTTTGCAGATCTGCGCTGTTTTGGCAGCACGCGGAGGACCAACAGCATGTTAGGCAGGTAATCAAATTGTTTTGGCTCATCGGAGTATATATATGGCAATCAAGTTAGAAACACTGTGTTTCTGAACAACGCACAACCTCTTGTTCAGCCGTTTCAAAACCGCTGTTTCAAAAGGTAACTGTCCTGCTGTTCATTCATATAGTTATATAGTTTTGCTTGAATCTGCAGGGAGTGACATGGATGGCACTTTATAGTATGAAATAAATGTGATGGGATAAACGACTGTACCACAAAATCATGGTAAGAAAAAGGTTAGGTTATCTAAGAGTTATCTTAGTAGGAAGCATGCAAATGCAAACAAATTCGGTGCAACTTTTGTACTCAAATTTGCAAGACAATTACTCCTATGAGCAGAATGAAAATGTACCGCACAGTGTGTTAACTCTTTTGAGTCAGATCTCTTATTGAATCATTCACTGATTGAAGTCTGTCAGAATAGAACATTTCACATTTATGATTGTGTAGTTTTCATGATTTTTTAAATATAGGTATAGCCATATTCATTTGCCTGTGTTCCATGAAATAAATTGTAATATACTTTACCTATACTTTTTGATTTTTATTCATATGAACTTTCTAGGCAACACAATGACAACTCAATATAGATGAAGTCAGCTAATAAAACTACATAAACATTTGTCTTTAATGCTGGCTCGCATTTATTTTCCATTTCAGCAATCCCTTCCCACCCCTTTGCAGACTGCAGCTTATTGGTAAGAGTGAAAAATGTTTCCCACACTCTGGTACTTTCTCATCTGCACTCGTGTTTATATTTACAGTAAGCGTGCGTTGCTCTCTCGCCCCCGTGTGTGATAAGGCACACGTGCAGGAGACGGGCTGATTCAGAATGGAAATATATGAATATATGCATCTTTGTATTAGCATGCGTAAGCTCATTTGTCTCCAGAAGAGGCGGTGTGGGAATTTCACAGGAGAGAAGCCAAGTGGGGAGGGAACAAGCGCTGGCGATCGTCTCCCCTGCAGTCTCTGACAAGTTCATTTGTATATAATTACTTACACTACCCGCGCACGAGAACAGACATTTGTCACCGTCAGCATGACGCTTGGATTTCCGAAGGAGACGAATGCGCCTGAAGTCTCTTTATATGGATGTAGTTATTAATCCCTCACTTGGTCTCATTTTAGCATGGCTCAAACCTTAGTAATAAGGGCATGTGTGTTAACATGGGCCTTATTGGTGTAATTTATCAGGTCCCCACTTCAGGTTCTAGATCCTGCATTAACTTGCATTTTAGCTATGAATCTAAATATCCAAGAGACTTGGCTGATCATCAGACCATGCAAATGCATTGTGTTTGTGCACGAACCTTTACTCTGAGGTTTGCTTGACTTTTGTGTCGGCATAAATAGATATTAAGCATATAATGACTTTTTGGTGGAACTAATATTCACCTTGAACAGAGACTGTGGTTGAGTGGCTGCTGTTTTACATTTTATGAGTTGTTATTATTCTACCTAGCAATCCATTAAAGTTTCTCTGAGAAGTTTTCCTCTCAATTTGCAGAACATTTCAACCTTGCAGCGCAAAGAAAGGACATTAACATACAATTATTTGTGGATAATTGTATTTATTCATGTGGAAATGACAGGTTAAAAATAACTCTTCCATCTTTGATCCGAACTTTGATATATAACACAAAATTGACCGTAATGGAGATTTTACAGCTCTGGTAATATACTCGATTACAAATTGACAATTTTTGAGTGCAGTCATCTTGTCTGTTCTACTACCCTCCATGCGAAATGTATTTTTCTTTTCTGAAAAGATAATGATGGATACTACTGACTCACTCTCTCAATCCCCATGTGAATAACCACTAGCAGCAGCACTTAGATTCAATGGGTGCACGATTCCCGTTGATGACTGATGTGTTTGGATCATTTAAGAGAGTGCTTTTTGAGTGTTCATCAGATTTGATGGCTTGATTCTTTGCGACTTCGCTAAGCTCTCTAAAACTATACATTTAGTTGGACTATTGACTCGTCATTAAGGAAATCAATTCATAATGGACATTATTCTTCGGCTCTGGAGCTGTGTGATTAGTACAGTGATTCATGTAGTGAAGTACTTTAGAGTTATTTTACTTTGAATGGTGTTGTGGAACTACTGTGAGCTGTATGATGCGGTTTTTGCATGCTGAAAAGATCAGCATACATGTAGCTCATCACCAGTGTATGTTGTGTGTAGATGTTGGTGTACCCAGGAGGATCTTGGTAGTACCATTGGTTAACTCAATACTTCCTTATCACATATGGTTGACAAATTTTGCTAGTTAACAGCAAGATTTTTACTCAGAAATTGTTAGTAAATTCACATAAAAATACAAAGAAACATTGAATTAAACATGAAATTTTAAAAGAAAGACTGGAATAGTATTTCTGTACTACTCAAAATTTATTTATACAATTTTGAAGTGTATCTGTCTCTCTTTTATTTATTTTCCTCAATTTTCAAACTAGGTTTTAAGCCAAAATTAAAAAAAATATTTATTTTAGTTAATTTGTCCTTTTTTATTTCAATTAATTTTTATACTTTAATACATTAAAATTCTAATTTCCATTCTGCATCCGGTTTGCTATCTCAATTCAAATTATATTCAAATTCAGGCAATCATAAGTCTATTCAGAAGATGCACAGCCCTCATGAACCAGCCAGGGGTGCGTTTCCCAAAAGCATCATTAGCCAAGGTCGCAAGTCCGTCGTTATCAGCATAGTTAAACGAGTCGGTGTTTCCCCAAAAACATCGTTCTAACGAACATTCGCAAACAGCATCGCAAAGTTGTGCAGTTGGAACAACAGCTGTTCACCTGTGGTTAGAAGCATAGTTTCTTGTTTGCATGGCATGTGGACTTAATGAATCCTTGTCTTGAGCAAAATAAGCAAGCTGTCATTCAGTACAATCTATATCGTTTATTTAGAATACATACAGATGTCATTTACGTCTTTTAGTTTGTCAAGAGATTTAAAGCACCGTTTTTGAAGAGTGCGCATGTGCTAACATGCTCTACCACGTAAGAACGAGCCTATGATTGAATCTGGAAATAAAGCAAAATAACTGAGAAAAATGAGAAATAGTCCTCAGATGACATGTTTGTAATTTATAGCAAAACATCTAGCATTAATTCGATCTCAAACAGATTCATTAAAGAAAGTCATTACTCCACCACCTGCGTGACATCATTAACCAACGTGGTTGAATGACCAATTTGTAACAGTGCAGTTTCGGGAAACAGTCGTGACTGGCTAGTTGATTTCTTCAATGATGCATCGTACTCAAACCAGCGAGTTATGTTATTGTATGGGAAACGCATCATTATCTCACCAACCAACATAAATAAAGTAATGTTGGTTTAAGATGGTAATTTTAGTTGTCCATTTGCTAACAATCAGACAAGTTAATTTAATCTATCTGATGAAATGTTTGGACAAAATGTTTTGCTTGTTTACTTCATATTCGAATTGAAAAATGTATCTTTACTAGTACTGTCACTCACATCTATTGTGTTGTATTTGAGGGTGTGAAGTCATTTCAAGAGGTTTATGCTAGTTAGCATGACAAGATTATTTACAGGGATATATACCTGTAAAAAGGGTACGCAAGATCATCCCCCCTAACCAAATAGGCTTCTTTGAACAAAGGCACAGTGCTGCCTGCAGCTCAGTAGGTTTTCTGCATGAGTAAACCATCTGAGACTGGCTCCCTGGTAACTAATTTTTCTTGGTGGGTGTTTATTGAGAGCAAATTGTTTACACTATAGCACTGCGTGCTGTGACACCATCTGAATACTTTTGTTACCTGTTAGAGAAGCTAAAGATAGAACAACAGAACTGTGTGAAAAGAGCTTGAAATGCGTCAGATGCTCCACTGAATCGGTGTGATTTGCAATTCGGTTTTGCAAGCTTTGAGATAACTTATGTTAAGTAATTCGACAGCAGTGTAAAAGATTAACAAACAGGTAGCAGCTGGCTTTCAGCTATCAGCGGCAGTCCTGTAAAGCAAAAATTAACCCCCTCCCCTTGAACACGAGCCAAAGATACAGAGGAAGACATCCAAGTCATAAAGGACTAAATGAGCTTTTCAAGTCTTCAGAAAAGAGAGCAGATCTTCTCTACTTCATTAATTTGACGTACCCCTATCAGGCCCTGTTCAGAGGAGGCAGCACATGCTGGTGTGTTAATGTGACGGTAAGTGATGCTGAAGCGGCTGTAGCAATCAGTGTAGTGCAGTGATCTCTGACGAGAGAGCCATTGGCGAAGCTTCAAAGAGTACCCATTAGCCTCCCTTTAATGAAACATGCTCGTTAATGATAGCTATCTTTCTCCTTCTCTACTCCTCAGAGAAAATGCGTGCGAGAGTTTGGGACTTGTGAAAATATTTAACAGACATAGCAGGTGCAGGAAGGGACTTTCAAACCCCTCCAGTATCCCACCTGCTGGCAAGTGTCTGCGTCAGGCTTACACGTTCATCGAGCAGGTTGGAATGATTGTCTTTTGAGGGTCTTGGGCAGTGTCATGGGGTAATGCTCTTAAAGTACAGATTTACTCTAGGCGAAGTTCTTGTTTATTCTTCGCTTAGGGTAAAGATAAGTTTGGAATATGTGACCAGAGGTATACTGAGAACATACTGATGCCGCCAACAGTGCTGAGAGCAGCGTTCAGATGAATATGGCAAGCTGTTTCGTATGGCAAGCCGTTTTAACTTTTATTCATTTCCAGGATATGAATTTTTTGATATCAACAATTACATTTTTGATATCAACAATTACATTTTTTGATATCAACAATTACATTTTTGATATCAACAATTGAATTATTGATATCAACAATTGAATTCTTGATATCAACAATTGAATTCTTGATATCAACAATTGTATTTTCACTAGTGAAATGTCACCATAGGCTGCCATTCAAAATCAATTGTTGATATCAAGAATTGATTTCTTACTAGTAGAAATATAATTTTTGATATCAATAATTACATTGTTACTAGTAAAAATGTGAATTCCAGATATCAATAATTGAATTGTCACTAGTCTAAATGTCTATTCTTGATATAAACAATTGAATTGCTACTAGTAAAAATGTTCATTTTTGATATCTGAAAATGTATTTCTGATATCAATATTATTTCAGATATCTAAAATGGCTTTCTTACTAGTAATTATCACATTCATGATATCAGAAATGAACATTGTAACTAGTGAAAATTGAATTATTGATATCAAAAATGAACATTGTTACTAGTAGCAATTCAATTGTTGATATCAAGAATAGACATTTCAGCTAGTGACAATTAAATTATTGATATCAAAAATAAAGGTTTTTACTAGTAAGAATTGTATTTCTGATATGTGAAATTGGAATTTCAACTAGTAAGAAATAAATTCTTGATATCAACAATTGATTTTGAATGGCAGCCTATGGTGACATTTCACTAGTGAAAATACAATTACAGATATCAAGAATTATAGTTTTTACTCGTTGAAATTCAATTGTTGATATCAAGAATTGTCATTTTAACTAGTGAAAATGTAAATGTTGATATCAAGAATTAGCATTGTTACTAGTGAAAATGTAATTCCTGATATCAAAAATTGTCATTGCTACTAGTAGAAATATTATTCCTGATATCAATAATTATAATTTTAACTAGTGACAACTGAATTGTTGATATCAAGGATTCATATCCTGGAAATGAATAAAAGTTAAAACGGCTTGCCATAGTATGGAACTCCTGAGACGAACATTGTTTTGGATCATTTTGTAAAAAAAAAAAAAAAAAAAAAAACATTACATCACACCTAAAGGCTTATATAGCCTTTAGTGTTTTATCATCAAATCACCTATACATTACACAGAGTGTGTAAAGGCCAAGATGAGACATGGTAGATATGGATGACCAGAGTCATGTAACACCATGGCTGCGTTCCAGTCCACTTTTAGACACGCACTTGCGAACTTCCCTAAGCACTTCCCCTCGGGGGAATCCCTGCCGCCATTTTGAAGTGCGTTCCACTTCGTGAAGTGGACGAGGGAAGTTTATATGGACAGACACTTGTTCCCTCGATTTAGACCGAGGGAGCGAGTCTACTTCATATGTACATTTCAGGTACCATATGGCCCATAATGCAGTATGATTGTGACGCCACCACAGATCTCGTCTAATCACAACCACAACAAACAACTCTATGATTTAATTATATTTTTTTAATGTAAAACAACCCAAACACACCTATATACATTTGAATGCTGCATTAAACAAATTCTTAAAGTAAACATTTTTTAAAATAATAAATCAACTTCATAGCTGATTCCAAGTGATCAAGGGCTTAGGACGTTCCAGTTCAGCCCATTGCAGTTTCAGCCCCAGTTTATGCTTATATAGCTGTTCCAGGGAGGTACATTTGGAAGCCAGTTTGGGTTCAGTACGATTTTTTTTTTTTTACTTTCTTATTCTTATTTTTATACTTTAGTATTCTTTAAGTGAGAATACTTTTACATGGTTACAAAAAAAACTACTTAAAATAAATGCTGTTATTTTTTAACTTTCTAATTATCAAAGAATCCTGAAAAAAATGTATCACAGTTTCCTTGACTTGACTTAACAGAAGAGGATAAACAGAGTAAAACAGTTCTTTATTGGAAGGTTCTGGAGAACAGCGGGAGATAAGGTCAATGGTGAGTATGTCAGCAGTCATAGGGTTTGTCGAAGACTTAGCTGGATGTTAACTTAGTTCTCTATGTTGCAGATGTGGAAGGAGAACAGGACTCTTGAGGACTGGACCAATGTGTGAATCAGCAGAAGATGGCTGAACAGGTAATTAGTCCAGGCATGTATTGGGTAACAACATCAAGAAGACCAGGGGCTGGTTGCATAAACCTCTAAGACTAGTCTTACAAGTTAGACATCAAATTTGTTTCTATTAGACTGTTCATAGCTTTTTAAATCAGTTATTTAAAAATGTAGATTGGCCTAATTTGATACCGAAAGTATGACTGACTGCCCCTGACTAACTGCTAGTGGGTCATACTAGAACTTAAAACACTGTCTTAATGTAATGGCTATGTTTATGCAACCGGCCCCAGACAACAATCAAGTGACTGAAGATATAGGGTGTGATAATGAGGGTGATGGCTTGCAGGTGCAGGTAATAGGGGAGTGTGATCAGGTGTGAGCCAGAGAAGATGATGGGAAGTGTAGTGCTGAGGGTGACTGAGACAATTATTACGATTACTACCGGTATATTTTTGAACAAATAAATGCAGCCTTTGTGAGAGTAAGATAATTATTTCAAAAACATGAAAAGAGTCATACAGACCATGCATTTTTTAATGGTAGTATATCTTAGAATACCCCAATTCAGAGGCTCTTTATTACAAATAAAGAGCCTCAGTACAAATACTCTGCTTACTATAACCTTGATATGTAGTCAGCGATATCTAAAAAAGATATGACAGCTCACATCAAAGTAATGGTGCATATTGTAATCAAATGAACCCATATTGCGTGTCAGTGAGAATATTAGGCTAAGTGTGTTATTGTCAAAACAACTTGAATTAATTTACTCAACTGCACCTGATCATTCAGCAACATTATATCAACCAGCTCAGGGACCAATTTACCAGAACAAGACAAGATCAAGCCCCAAACTCATTCCTGTTACACAGTTTAGTTTCACTGTTCAAACAACTCTCAACAGCATCATTCAAAGCTTTGTAAACTGTAATATCTGATATATTGAGACGAGAATACAACATGCAACATGAGAGACTGTCATGCATTGGGTGCAAATATGATTGGTATTAAAGGGAGCATTAGTAATAAAAACATTTCTTTTGACATTTATGGTGAGGTAAAGAGATATCAGACACCAGCCTAAGTGTGCAATTTGTATTTCTTCCTGGCTGTCAAGGCAAGTAAGGTTCTTAATCCGTTGAATCTCATAGGCTTTATTTCTCTAAGATTCTTTCTGAGTAAGAGATGATGTATTTTTTTGAGTATCGCTCAAGGCATAGACATAGATTGTGAAGGTGGACGTTGACTTTTAATGACAGTACGCTGACATATTCTAACTATGGTGTAAAGTAAAATAAACTTTCTCTTTCACTGAAAATAAACAACTGAACATACTTCCGAAAACTAGCATGGCCTCACTTCTATTTATAAAGTCAGATCATATAGAAACACATACTGTGAACTGCATGCTTGAGCTCTTGCTGTCCATGCTTGAGCTCTTGCCCCTCCTGGTATAAGCTGTAACTACACACAATCAATCTGCAATCAAAATGCATCTTCATTGTTGGGCATTCAAAATTAGCCAGCTATCCTGAACAATTTTTTTTTGCACAGTAGAGTATAGCATATATGGTATTTAATTATAGAATTGTAGATGCTGTGTCACTGACTCAATTTTTTTGTGAATGTCCACTGTCTTTGATATTTACAGTATAGGATACACTTCCGGGGCCATTCATTGCACTACTTTTCCATTGTTTGTCTATAAAAACACACGGTAGACGGATGTTATTGACCGTTGCGCTCATATCTTTAGCAGTGTTTTGGACACGGCACAGCGTTCTAAAAATGGTTCTAAATCTAAAACAGATTCGACTTTAAAAAAAACCTCGCCTCTTTAGACCTTTAATTCCACCATTTTTTTTACATTTTTTTTTTACCACAAAAACACGTTCTGTGTGACTGGCTCCTAAGAATGTGTGTTCTTGTGATGTCATTGGCCATTTGTCATTATGAAATTATTTTTTGTGACTCAAGAACCAATAGTTACATGTCAATTTTTGAGGTGATTGGCCCAATACTTGATTATGAGATTATTGATTTTGCTTTTAGGGAGTCATGTGCCAGGTGAGAAACTACAATTGAGATGATGTTAACAGGTGGTTTTAACCATGTATAAAAAACGTTTTATATTGAACTTTTCATCAATATTACTCTTAGTATGTCTGGTAAGGTTTTGCTTATATCACTAGTCAGTGAGGGTACTGTTACCTGATTTGGTTGAGAGCACATTTTTAGGCTGTATGTTTATCATATATGAATATTGATTTTTCAACATTATATATATTTTAACATTTATATTTGTGCAACAATCATTCCCTGAATATATTGGTACCAGCCTACTAAACAGACCCTCATGCTGCAATAAATGTTATATGCTGACAAAGAATCTGGTTTACACTCTTAAAAATAAAGTTTCTTTAATGGCATCTATAGTTCAATGAAGAACTTTTAACATCCATGGAACCTTTTCTATTGCCAAAACAGTTATTTAGTGGAAAAGGGCTCTTTGGATTAATAATGTGTTCTTCACACTAGGAAAAAATGGGTCTTTTGATAACTGTAAGGTTTTTTGGTGGATTCTATGTGAAAACCCTCTCTTGAAACCTTCATTTTCTAAGAATGTATGTTCCACAGCAGTCTGAAGACTACCACTGTGCATGAATGCGCTGTGCTTGGCAAGAAGTGTTCAAGTGGTCTTTTATGCTGTACTCCACCTGTACAGTTATCAAGAAAAACAGTGAGCCGATTCTGAAAACATATTTTACTTACAGAGTGGCTGAAATAGACCTCACCCCTGCTTCATTGTTTTAACTCGCTATAAGATTCATCTGTGTCAGTTGACTGTGGCCTTTAAAAGGGCATTAGCTACAAAACAGCACCAAAATGCTCCGGCGGAGTGGATAGTTCTTTCAGTAAAGCCCCAGGGAACAGCTGGGCTAAAATCTCTGCATTCGCTGTGGTGGTCAGACAAAAAAGCAAGACTACTTATACTTGATTTGCGACTCTCTTGCTCCTCCTGCTGGAAGTCACATTAACTGGTGCTGGGTGAAAACAGCAGATTTTCAGACAAGGCAGAGAAACCTTTTGAATTCATGAGGGAAATTGATGGCGGTCGTAAAATAAGCTATTATCATTACATCAAGACAAAGTGGCCCATTGCATGAAGCTCTGTTGCAAGTGTGCAAGAAAGGGTAGCCAGAGGTTTGAACAATGTAAAAAAAAAAAAAAAAAAAGATTTCCTGAAGCAAATTGAGATTATTCAAATTCAGTTTATCCCCACAGGGTACAAAATTGTCCAACAAGCAATAATAATAAAAAAAAACCTTTCTAAACAACAATTGTAAAATAAACAAAAATAGTACATGAAATCCATAACTGTCATAAAAACCTATAGAATTCGTTCAAAAAACTAATGGCAGTTGTGATCAAATTCTGCCCTTTTCATCAAATATATACTTTATACCATCAACCATGAGCTAAATGGAGATGGAGGGAGTGTGGAAGTTACAATAACTGATTATTTCCTTTTAACATGTAGGCCTATATGTATGTATAGGCTATACATAGGGTGTAACAGTACATGTATTTGTCCCGACCGTCACGCTATGTACATCACGTTCGGCGCATGCAGTCAGACGACGAATAAAGTCAGTCACTGGAGATTTACACTCCAGTCCAGAAGGGGGCATGAGCAGTAATGCAACGCTGTTTGCTATCCACCACAACAGGAAAAAGAGCTGAAGAAGAAGAGACGATCTACAGGTGAAATTCAAAAATTTTAATATTGTGCAAAAGTTATAATTTTGATGATTATGGCTTACGGCTTATGAAAACCCCAAATTCAAAATCTCAGAAAATAAGAATATTACATGAAATCAATAAAAAAAGGATTTTAAATACAGAAATGTCGGCCCTCTGAAAATTATAATCATGCATAGTTATATATACTAAATATATTAGTTTCACCTTTTAATTTGAATTACATAAATACACTAACTTTTGCACGATATTCAAATTTTTCGAGTTTCACCTGTATACACGCCACCAACCCAAAACAGGAGGTCAGATGGCATAACACAGTCTCATCCCAAGAAGTCATATATTGACGTCTTGGGACGTCTTTTGACCATACGTCAATATCTGCCTTTTTAGGGTACCCTTAAACGTCGGTTATATGACGATCCTGGGACGTCATACAACTGACGCTTTACCTTTAACGTCAGTTTGGTGACGGGGTAGGTTTAAGTCTGGGGTAGAGTTAGGATCCGATAACGTCATCTAACTGACGTTTAAGGGTACCCTAAAAAGGCGGATATTGACGTATGGTAAAAGACTCCCAAGACGTCAATATATGACTTCTTGGGATGATGGCACGCAAGAATTTGCTAGTAGCCTTTATGCTGAGTTTTGATTAATGTGTGTGTCGCGCTCCACAAACTTCACGGAAAGGAAACCGAGAAGGCAGAAAGCGGCATCCTGTTTGTTTTCTTTATTTACAAGTGTGAGTGTACACAAGTAAAGACCTTAACAGTTTCGAATGATGTCTCTAACTCTAGTATTATCAGCAAATTTATACTATTTTGTAAGAATTGTAAAATTGTTTTTAAATCATTTATAAATACATTTTATAATTCATGACCTCTTTTCTAAAATTCAGTCTGATTATTTTTCAATGGAAGATTGTTAATGTCTGGTTATGTTCTGCAAACCTCGGAAAAAAGGAAGGTACAACAGAAACAGAGAGGCAGCATGCATGAGAAAGAAAGAGAGCAAGAGGATCAGCCTCTGTCTGATCATAAGACATGGTCATTTCCCATTTTCCTGTCAAATGATCCATGTTACAACCTACTGTCCTCGCTCCAGCGCTGCTTTGGCTTGGCTTGGGTTTTATAACTGTAAAAAGAAACAGCATTTACAAAACAAGCTTTGCAATTATTTCATTACATATGGCATCATCAGAGACCAAACCTAATGGCGCTTTTCCACTGCATGGTACGGTACGGTTCGGTTCGGTACGGCTCACTTGTGGTGCTTTTCCACTGCATGGTACGGTACGGTACGGTGCGCTTCGGCGCGCTTTAAATGGTACCTGATCTGTTGAGGTTCCAAGCGTACCGTACCGGTACTAAAATGTGACGTGAAACACTGCAGATCACTGATTGGTCAGACAGACACAATCGTCACTACCAGCGTCATTGGATTTGCGACACGAGACCGCTATACAGAGTCATATAACCAGTAGACAACAGCCAACACGGTAGCACCTGTGTTTTACTTACTTGAAAAAAAAGAAGAGATCAACACTTTAAAAAGGAAATGGCTAAATCGTGGTCGAGGTGCAGACAATCCTCTCGTTGGTTGCCTAGGAGCGGGTCCAGCGAGAGCTGGATGGGGCAAAACAGAATGAAAAAGTGTTCCAAGAAGTAGCAGCTAGCTCAGCTCTTAGCCGCACACGGCTATCACCGGACCTACAAACAGTGTAACGATCAGTCCCACCCACTTTGAATGGGTACTAACTGCAGTGGAAAAGCAACCGAGCTAGCGAACCGAACCGTGCCGTACCGAGTCGTACCACGCAGTGGAAAAGTGAAGCCGAACCGAACCGTTCCGCGCCGAATCGAACCGTACCGAACCGAGCGTACCATGCAGTGGAAAAGCGCCATAAGACCTTTTCCTCCACCTGTTGCAATGCTTTGTTGCCTCCTTCTCTGCAATAAAAGTCAGTTGCCTATTTTCTCATCCTACAGAGATGAAACAATATGATCTGCATAAGTACCACCTACTTACCGATGGCACCGCTTTGTGTCTGCCCACTACACAATCGATGTTCGTGAAATTCTTAACATTACAGGGCTCATGCTGGGGGAAGTGAGCATTGAGGCCATTGTTCAGTGTGTGGGTGCATGGCTTGGCAGCGCTGACTACTTTGTCTCTTTGTTTGGTGCGCCGTGACTTTCGCTTCAATGAGCTTATGCCCAAGCCGAGCTGCTCTGCTCAGAAAGTGATAGCATAAGAAGAGAAGTAAAAGATGGAATGAGACCGAGAGATAAAATGAATATAGAAGGAAGAGAGGGTCTTAAAGAAGACGGTCACTGCTGCGAACAAGCTTGTGAGGGGCTCAATTCAAGGTCCCTCAATTCAATGCTTCTTGTAGTAAGAAGAAAATCACACATATAAATATCAGCCCTTCATTTTGTATAAATGCCCTTGTTATGGTTTGTGCCCAGCAGGCTGCTTAATTTTAGTGTAACCAACTATGTTGAAAATTCCCATAGAAATTCATGCAGGAGTAACCTGTTCTACAAGGATGTGAATGCCCTTTACAAGTCATTACGGTAATTCTGACATGGCTTGAACACACCTTTAGCTTGCATATGCATGGCAGTTGCTAGGACACTTCTCAGACAAGATTATAAATATTGTATATTGTTGTATTTTCTCATAACAGGTAACACAGTTAACCTAGAAGGTTAAGATATGGACTTCTGATCAAAAGGTTTTGGGTTCAAACCCTCTGTTTCATGAGCATCACATTGAGCAAGGTGCTCAATGTATGTATTTTAAGTGCAGTCGCTTTGGATAAATGTATCAAAATAATTAACAAAGTACTTTTTAAATCATCTAGATTGCAGAATAATTTATATATAACAATAGCAATACAGACTGCTAAAGTCTGAATGGCTTCCAACCTGTGATAATGATCTGAAGCACTGCAAAAAAAAAATTTGTCTTCTCTTTCAGTAAAATATCTAAACATCATTTACACAAGATTAAGGAAAGTTGTAAACTTTTTTGGTCAAATAATATATCTTAAATTATATTTGTTTTTCTTACCCCATTGGCATTTTCCCTTCCTTTTTTTGTCCTAATAAACCTCATTAAATGTTGTAGATTTATGCTTTAGACAAATAAAAACTATTCATCACTGGGTAAAAAAATCTCCTGCAATGTTGCTTCTTGAGTAAATATTTCTGGTTAAAGGGATGATTTCATAACTATACTGGAGAAAAAGACAAAAATACTGATTATGAATAAAAAAAATTATTTGCAATAAAAAAAAAAAATCAGTGCTTGAGCGCAGAAATAATTTGCCCCATTAAACCAGTGATATTATCTCTGTCTAAGCTTCCTCCAAGACTTTTGTTTGATAGCATATTTTAATGTGCTGTTTGATGACTTCCAGATAGAGACTGAACAAAGTGGTCCATTGGGAGATTTTTGTGTTTAGTTGTGTAATATCTGGCATAACATTGCATGTATAGTACTGTGTTACCAAAAATGATTGGTTTATTGCTAAATGAAGGGATTTGATTATTAATGCTATACCCATATTGATTTTTTGACCATGTTAAATCAGTTATTATAGTCATTTTCCAAAGGCTCATCTCAGTCTTGGCTCTAATAATAACCAGAACTGCAGCTAGAGTTGGTCAGCACAATTTGTCTTTCATTATTACAAGTTTCGTTTTCCCCTGCCTTCACAGGAAATAAGAAACTCTCATTGCATGTGATGATGTCAGCTCATAAAATATAGAGGACAGGGATAAAGAGTTTCCTGAGGTATGGCTCTTTCAGGGAGATAAGAACAACAGCTCATCATCCTGTGTCAGCTCTACCCTAAGGTATACAGCAAACTCACTCTCTCATTGTACACCCATTGGCATGATCTCAGGTACTATGTATATGAGAATTAGAAGTGTATACCAACACGTTTCTAGATCATTTGCATATCCAGTGGGAATATGGGTACTTAATTATTCTTATGGACATTACTTTTTTAGTGGAGATAGTAGGGATGGATGTGTTGGTGGTTGGCGTCACAATATGGTAGGTTTAGATCATGAATATTAATTAGGCTTTGTATCAAAAATTGTACATGATTGTGATGTATTAATCTGGACATTATGAATGGAGCATTGGCTCATTATGTTTTAAGATAGTAATTGATTATATTACCTTAATTTCTTCTTACACAGTGATTCAGTTTGATGGGAGCAGTGATACTGACCAATTCGAGTTCTAAAATGAAATGAATGAATGAATTTGATTTGAATGAACATTAGGAGCTCTCTTCCTACATCTGCTGTTGGGCTGGGATTTCATTGGTCAATGGATAATGGTGCGTTCCATTATAGCCAACGAACCAACTCGGACCTCGGAAATGACGTCACGTCCACACTTGAAGCGTTCTATTATGTTTTGCGCGTCCGAGTCGGAGAAAAAAATGGACGCCACCCGGAAAGCTGTTGTAATGGTAACACTGGCCGAGTACCAGTGTAAAAAAACATTATGACTACACCTTATCAAAACGCAGCCATTTGAACTTGAAAATGTTCACTTTATTTCATGTTTTTCATGTTAATCTTCTGTTAGCAACGCTAGTAATTGCACTCACAACAACCGATTCCCATACCTACAGGGGACGCAGTAATACGAGTGATTATAATCGTCATTTAAAATACCAAAGCGGTTCAAAAACAATGAAAACAATTCATTACAAGTCACACAGGGCGCAGCCATCTTGAATTCCGAGACGGAATTCTTGCTCGGTGTCCTCGCGGTTGTCCGACGTCCGAGAGGAGAAATCCGAGGAAAGGGGGCGTGTTGCTAGGCAACGTCTGTCTTCCGATTCGGATCTCCGAGACGGATAAATAATAGAACGCACCATAAATGTTGAATCATAGGTCTGGTGGTTATATTTTCACTTTGATTGTAATCCACTTCTATAATTATATAACTTATATAATTATATTTTTTATGCACCAAACCTACAAATTAGTGGATGTAAATCACATTTGCTAGCATTTTGCATTGTGGTTTCACTAGTATGAACCACGGTAAATAAATAAAATATGCTGGTAATATTAACAGGCTGACATCACAACAGCCACAAGACAATTGTTTCAGATTAGCTTTTGTTCCTGTTCCCTGTTTTCTCTGCATATGGAAGACAAAAGTGTTTTGTTACCATGTTGACTACACGTATCTCCTTCTCCACAGCCACACAACAGATATGGCTGCTTGCCCGGCGAGCAACACATCCAGGAGAATAGAGCGGGTTCTCCTGGGGGCTGTAATGTAATTGCCATTTCGAAGTTTACCATTCGCATCCGTTTATAACCACCTGAGTCAGCAGCTGTCAGCGTTAATTCCACATTCATCTCGGCCCTTTTGTTTTCATGTTGTAACCAAGATTGAAGGGGTTAGGAAATGGAGCTCTCCTGACTAATTGTGCTTGCTTAAGTCAGGACGCTTAAGAATAAACTGTTGAAAAGCAACACTTGAGAAATGCAGTTCTATTATGAAGCATTTTCTTTCCTAGAATGAGTTTCCTGTAATGAGTATTCTAAAAAGCAGGGTTGCCAAATTGGAAGGTTTTGAATTTGATTGGTAAAAATTGGTTTGTGAGGGTGGACACAATTTGGGCTGGTTTGGGATCAGTTCGGCGGTTTTCAAACATCTAAATTTAGTAGGCTAATTGGTTAATAAACAAAACTCAAGTGTGCATGTCTGCAAAATCATCATGACGTAAACATTCTAGCCCACCGCAGAGTCAGCTGGCATTGGTGTTGACGTTGCCGACGAGCACGCACTTTTAGCCAATCAGTGATCAGCAGGCAGACGAGATCATTCCAACGCTATCTCACGACCAATTCGTACGAATTTGTACGAGTGATTAAAAGGTTGCTAACTTGTAAGAATTCGTTCCTCACTCTTACGAATTTGTACGATTTGTCTAAACCCACGTGATGGGTAGGTTTAGGGGCGGGGTCAGGGGTAGGTCATTCTTACTATGCCAAAGTGGCATAAATATTCAGTAAGTTGTATCTAGAGTAAAGAGTGGGTGATTGACCCAACCCTCAAGACGACTCGAAGGCTCTTTATAAATATAACTAACTCTAAGAGCACAGTTGAATGACTAAAAATGATTATGGGACGACTCCTGGCCATCGTTATGTGCACGCTGTCCTG
Source organism: Chrosomus eos (assembly GCA_036326025.1). Lineage (NCBI taxonomy): Eukaryota > Metazoa > Chordata > Actinopteri > Cypriniformes > Leuciscidae > Chrosomus > Chrosomus eos. The sequence continues at coordinate 13,647,618 of CM070831.1, forward strand.
ATCAGGACATTTGCCACTTTTAAACCGTCCAGACTGCACTACTCGTCTCTGAAATCTGCTGAAAGAGTTTTGAATCAACGATAAATCAGTTTTGACTAAGATCTGTGTTATATTCTACAATGTGTCCTTTAAAAAATACGTAGGCTACTAGTTCTGTTTGAAGTTAAAGCGCAACACAAAGGTAAGCACATTATTATTATTATTGTCATTAATTTTCTGAACACGAATGACACCTTTTAGGCTTTTAAAGTTGCAATACGCAATTTTTCAAAATCGTTGTTTAACAAGTTTGCTTCTGCAGACGACACTGCTTCTGCTATGATAATAGAAACACCCTCACATTGCATGTTAATGCATTTTGGGGGCGGAGCAATAAGGGAGGGGTGTGTTTGTTTGGGTTGATTTCAAATATAAACAAAGCAAAATAATAATCCGTTTTCCTCCTGGCAGGAGAAGTGATTAATTTTAATAATTGTATTTTAAAATCATTATTTAGTTTTAAAGAGGGAAATGGTACACCGTGGTGGTCATGTCAATAGAGTTCTATCGCATTCTTTTGGCAGTGAATGATTTGGGCAGCTTGAGCAGAATCTTCAACCCAATCGCAACACTGCTTAAAAGTTAGGTGAGGTTGTTAGTTGGAAGTTTGAATACAAGATTTGATTATACAAGGTCTTTTCTACCAATTTTCTCAGAGGTAACTAAAGTAATTCTGAAGCCTTTTACAAAAGCAAAAAGCAGGGAACACAACATCAAATTCATTCCCATATCAAACAAGGCTCGTTTTGTCTGTTTATGATTAGCTTTTATCCACTAACAAGTGCCAAAATGGCTAACAACATGTAATCTCGGGTGATGTGTTTACTCTCTTCCTCTGCCCCTTTCTACCATTCACAATTCCCGTAACACCCCAGACCACACAAAAGCCCCAGCCAACAGCACAATAAAAGAGATATCATCTCCATCTCTCACTCCATCTCTACATTGTACTGTGCAGCACTGTGGAAGCAGGCCAAATCTGGAGGATGCATTACCTGTTTGGCTCATGTTACACTGGCCCATGGAGAGCCACGGATCAAGATTAAGTCACATTTGCATTTTAATACGCTATCTGGCATGGCGACTTTCCTGTTCTTTCCTATTTTGTGCTTGTTTAATGGTCTTCCGTGAACCGAATGCACAAGTTAATAATAAACAGAGGACTTCATTATGTAAATGCAGGGTCTGCATTACACCCCAGAGTGGTTAAAATGTCTCTGGGGATGGATTGTGAAATATGTTGCATGAAATTCTACATCTAACGGAGGTGCGGAAAAGCCAGGTTGACGTTATTATTGGGTTATATGGAATACCGAGCTTGCTGACATGAATTAGACGTTGAGTGGGATTTTAGGTTGGGGGAATGCTATGAAATCAGAGATATTTATGTTTGTATTATTGGTCATGATGGGGCGGCAGAGGATGAAATATTACCATGTGAAAACACATTTTGTATTCCTGTAGTGTCATTGAGTCACTTTGAGAAATGTTGCATTTTTATGTAATGTGACGGTCACGGATTGACCGCACATTTAACATGGACTTGAGTTAATAAATGCACACACACAGAGAGAGTGAAATGCCTGTTGACTTTATGCAGTATTGTTCGTCCCATAATTTTAGAGGTCCGACGGGGAAACGGTGGCGGGACACTTTGGTTAAACTAAGGATTGGAATCTACAACTTCTTATTTGAGCATGGGTGTTTCAGGGACAACGTGGCAGATTTGCTTCAGTTACTTCCTGTTCAATGTATTGTAAATTATATCAATTGTTGCATATGAGAGTAGATATCCGTTTTGAACAGTATGACAAAATATTTCATCTAGACTATATTTATGGGAAAATGAGTGAAGTGTAGTATGTGAGTTTGTCCCTCCCGTGGGGTAATGGTGCTGTGTTAATAAATGTGCTCGTCTGTGTTTAAAGGTACTCTAAGTGATGTTGGGTGACGTCACTTCTTGTTGACGTTCGAAGTATTGTCAAACAAAACGGAGGCTAGCTAGACCCTCCCTTCTCCTCATCCGCGCACTAACTCCCCCAAACCCCACCCCTAAATCCTTCTTGTTGGTTATTGGCTGTGACAGTTTGTTATGTTTCGTGGTGCGGGTTAGCACAGTTTGTTTTTGTTAGCAAAACCCGAAAAGTGGATAATTGTAATGTGTGATTACAACCACTTCACACACAGGCAATAAAAAAAGGATTCATTTTAGAAGAAAAGCTACATATAGCTCCTTTAATGGAGTTAGTCTGTATCGGTTGCTGCAGTGGAGAGTGTGGCCTGAGTGCTGCAGGTATTTTTTCTTCTTTTTTTAGGGAGTTTTTTTTTTTTTTTTTTGAGTTTGCATTTGCCATTTTTGCTTTTGAATCTAATTTGGATGTTTTTGGATAAGATTTTTCCCTTTTTTGTAAATTTTTTCCATGAATGTTATATATTTGAGTTTGGATTTTTTCATGATTTTGCACGTTTGAATAAATATTAATTTATATCTTTTTGTATTCACTCTGCCTATGTTTAATTGGGCCACCCATTTTTTTGGTGCCCATTACTGGGCTCCTATTACATGTAACTACATATCAGTCATCTGGTGGCACGCAGCACATTTTTTAGTCCCAGGATTTATTGGGCAGAAGGGAATGATAATTAGAATTAAACGACCTGTAATTGGTATTTACATCCAGGCACATTACCCAGTCTCCTTAGGGAAATATCTTACAAGTTCAAAACAGAGGAAAAATTCAATTTTCCCTTTGCAATGACCTTGTATGTGTCATCAATGATGTTAGATTTCTAGCTATAAAATATAAAATATTGCCAAGGCCTTGAAGTAACAAAAATGTTACTTGCACATGAATGTGTGGCTTAGTTGATTAAAATCATTCATATTTAATTAACCGCAGCACTGAGGAATCTGACGTTTGTAAGTGCTGTATACTTGCTGCATAAACATCTCATATTTTGTTTATGAAACATCTGCTCTGTTTATGCACTCCATTACTCTTTTCAGATTTGGGTTTGTGTTGCAACATAGAGTAATTGGAGGTGGAGAAGGGTTTGTATGACTCCCACGTCTTTATACTGAATTGAAAATGAAACCTTTAAAAAATAAAATGTGACCTCAAAACCGTCAAAGTGTTTACTTTAGTGTTAATTATCTCAGTGGAGTAGTGGTTTTGAGGTTTACTCTGGCTGTGCATTTACACCGTTTACACAGATTATTTTTATATTTGCTAATCTATCTTTTACCATTTTTTTGTGTGTATATGTTTCTCAAAGTTTCTCATGTAAAAGTTTCTCAAAGTTTCAGAATGAAAATTCATTCTACACATTTTTCAGGTTGAATACAGTGAATAAACATTACTTATCAAGAAAACAACTACAGTACAACCAAAATTATTATTTTGTATTTTTGCATTAACAATGTAATTATTGTTCTATTTATAAAAACTAAGCATATTTCTTATCAAGTTTTCTCATTATATATTTTTTTCTCAAAATAATTACTATTTACAGTAAAAAAAAAGAAAAGGTCATATCTTATGTATATTTTATTATAAGTCAACTTCTTTTTGGATCATCAGTCATCAAAGCTCTGTAAATATTGCAGGTATCATGATGGCCATAGACACAGAGATGTAATTTCTTTTAACTGACTGCTCCCTAAACACCTCACAGATCACAAGTCATTGCAAGTTTGAATGTGACGTGACATTGCACAGTGATGGATGTTGTTGGTTTTTTGTGGTTTTTACATACTTTTAGAAAAAAATCAGAAAGGGACAGTGTACATTATTTAACATTTCATGAATGTAAATGTACCCAAATGTCCCCTAAGGCTATAGTTTCATTGGTAGTCCCTTTGCCTGATGTTATTAGGCCTAAAAACTGGAAAAAAGAAAACAACAACAACATTATTTATTTATAAAGCACATTTAAACACAATAAAGACTGATCCAAAGTGCTGTACACAAAACAGGTCTACACTATAAAAAAACAACTATCTAAATTATACAATTAAACATCACATTATAATGAAAATAATAATAGTAATAATAAAGGGAGAAACATTAATGTTCACATTGTCGATTAGAATTTTCTGAATTATACTTAACTGAGTGAAACGATTCTCCAAATTAGTTTTCCCATTAACACTATTATGTATGTCGATTAGCAAATGTGGACAAAAACGAGAGACGGAACTTTCAGGTGAGCAGCGCCATGGTGGCATTGCCTCCTCTCACATGACTTTTCCTCATTCATTCTCAGTTACAGCCAAAACCATGACTCGCTTTAAGGGGTCTGTTAAAACTCAGGGGAGGCAACAGAGTTGTTGGCGTATGTAACTTTAATATTGTACTGAATTGTCCTTATAATGACTCATATCAAAAGAGATACACATTTGCAACAGTTTTTTTTGTAATTTATGAAAGAAGTTGTATATACATCCTGTTCCCTCGAGCACCACTATAGCAGAAAGAAGTACAGAAACATTAACACAGAAACAAAAATGCAGAAACCATAATGAGATATTGCTCTTTCCACTCAGTCATTGCGAGAACTAATGTCTTTTTGAGACTTGTGATTCAGGGGACTGATGTAGTGTGAATATGCTAATGGCCCATTGTTTACAGTTTCTCTTGATTAAAGTTGTAAATTAAAGGGAAAGGACAGGGTTACTGCACAGCCTGATCACTTTTTCATAATGAAAGCTTCCAAATAGAGTTTCTGAAAAGAAATAAGGCTTTAATGCCTAACAGAGCTTGACTGGATGGAATATTTTCTGGTGTTCAGTTCAAATGACATCAAATGAGCCAATCATGTGTCATAATCATGTCATTTTGCTTTCCCCCAAATTAATGTTTGAGTTTAATTTTGTCAGTCAGTACACACATCATCAATAAAAACAACACGGGAAAAATAGATGTTAAATGTGTTTAATATGGATGATCAGGAAGATATATCAGAATTATATTTAAAAAATGAAAACAAATATGCATATGTGGAGTGTGGAACAAAGAAAGATGGATGGACACGTTAAAAAACAAGGGCTGTGTGTTGCTCAGCCAAACGATCTGAAAACTTGTTTGATCTGGTGGACGCTGAGGATGGGCTATTAGTAACCAGAAATGTCAAGCAGAAGAGCGGTGCCCTTGTGTCACTTGACTTTGCTGTTCTTGGAAACGTTAAGAGAGGAATCCATTGAGAGTTAAGAGAGGAGCTTCCATTGACAATTTGTTTTTGCCTTAATGGTTGTTTCATAAAAGCAAAAATAAATTGTCAACGGAAGTTGTCTACAAAGTAACCTTTAGAGATAAAACTGACCTCTTTAAGGGCACAGTATAGGCAAACAAATTTGGATGTATGCACATATCAATGTGGTTAGCGTGAAATTAATTTTTAAGTTTTAAATGAGACACTTTGAATGAGATCATTATTTTACTGCAGATGATTCACTTCATTATCAGGAGGACCGGGTCAGAGTACCCTTACAAAAAAAGAAGGTTATTCAAGTGTGCAATTGTATACTTCTTTTAAACTAAAAATAAGACGTTAAATACTTTTTCACAGAAATACTTAAAATTACAGTTTTTTAGTACTTGACAGAAACTTTACTGACAGAAAAGTCTAAATATATGTGGCCTATATTGTACTCAATCTTTTGATAGAATAATTAATTACACTTTGAGTATATCTCGAAGTATACTTGGCTTAGATTTGTTTTAGTACTTCCTTCTAAACACATAAGGTGGGCTTAAGTGAGTAATGGTGAAAAAAGACAATGTTTTCCTTTAAAAATGTAAGATATATTTACAAATACATGCATGGAGCTTAACTGTGGACTTAGTAATTTTCATTGTGCCCACATTGAGGAAGATTACGTTTTTTTCATACAAGATTATAGCTTGTATTTGCTATATTTTGCATGCGTTTTGTGGCACTTTACTATTTAAGCCCATCTTTAAAAAAAAGTTAATTTATGAATATCTCTACAAAACAATTTATGATGTATTTATTTGTAAATTAATGGAAAATGACTCACAAAACATTTATTGTTTGCAGTTCACATGCGTAGGCATTCCAGCCTTTCTGTAAGGCTAATGGTTTGACCTAGAGATTAGCAACGCTAATGAATAATATTGAATGCAAGCTAATAAAACTCATCTTTACATTTAAAGGAAAATGATATAAAATGATAAAGTGCTATTTGTTCATACACATAAACATTTATCTCATATTTGACATAATATCAATGTAGTTACCAAAGGAATGGCTGAAAATTGCAGAAATGTGTTGACACGGCTTGACACAGCTCCCCTGACACAGCTTGCACATGGCTGGAGCTAACCCAACATTGCCAAATGTGATTGGTATGCAATAAAAAATACCAGGGAACAAATCACTGGATTGGTTTGGCATAAAATATTATTTTCTCTTTTTTTAATTTGACTTCGGAGTTGAAAGTGGGCTTAAAGGGTACATGGGCTTAATGGGTACACTTACCCTGCCACTCAATATTTATAATGTATTATATTTAATCTTTATTCCAAATTAATGAAAACAAATTTTAATATATTTAGTTAACAGTAACAACACTAAAACTCTCTACTAACGGCATGACACTGATGTGACTTGAGGGAAATGCTGATCTGAAAAGCTCTTTTGCAATTCCATGGTGCATTCAGAGTCCCACTGCACCCCACCCAAAATTACATTTCACAATTCTATATTTCCCGTGTGTTTTGTTCAATGTGATACTCACAATATGCAGCTCATATAAAGTGAAAAAAAGATATGAACATTAATTGTGAAACTATCTGCTTTGAGCAATAGCTGTCATGATTTGGGATTTAAACTTTAGAAAAACATTCACATCATGTTTAAGGCGAGACACTACAGGTGAATAGGGTATTTTTTTTAAATAATAGATATCATCATGAAACTTTCTCAGTTGATTACTTATGCAAGTATATTAAAAAAATGTATTACAAGTTTTTGAAATTTGTATGTTTAATTATGCAAATTAGGCCTTAACTCGTTAAATATGCACAATTTTGCATATATTTTTGGTAGATAGATCTGACCATATGATAAAGCCAGGTGCAAAATTATTTTTTCATTTTGTTCACACACAAGATGAAAAAAGAATTTCAGAGGGATTTCAGGATATATGCTTTCATTACCTAGGAAATCAAAATATACTGTCCATAGCCTTAAAAAATCAATTCTCGCCATATTTTTTTTATTAAAAAGTCACATAAATCAGGCCAGAAATGATTTATAAACAAATCCCTCTGAAAATATCTTCAGAATACTGCTAAGTGTATAACTGGAAAGTTTGGTGTACATAGGTGCTACACAGGCTGAGAAGTTTCTACTGGAGAATGACAAAATACTCATTTTGAGAAAACAGCATTTAAAGATTTGTAATGTAAAAATGAATACTTTTTTAGTGGAAACAACTATTTACAGACACAATATCTTATCAAATCATCAGCACCAACAATACAAACCAACTAAATCACATTACAACTTATAACACAGCATTTATGGCCTTCAAATGAACAGAAAAAGAGTCATAAACACACATCTAAATGTCAGAGCGCGTCACGTGATGCATCTGAACCAATCACGTTGTCAGAAATTGACACCAGCCAATGAGATTTCGGTTTTAGAGTTAAATGCCTATTTTACTTTCACGATTGGTTGCTGATAAAAAGGAAATGACCATATTTGGATCCGACAGCGTTGAACAGGAGAAAGAGAGCTTTCCAACGGTGTGTGTGATGACAGGGTGCAGATAGCGATCGCAGAGCAGCATGTTGATATATAACGACAACTTTTTGTTGAATTTAGGAGAAATCTACAGACGCAAATGGACAAAGTGTAGTAAAATAAACACCTAAATGTGTATTTTGGAATTTTTTTCACCTCAAGTCTGAAAGAAGACATGTTATTGAAGACAAATAGCCCAAAATCTCAAAATTGACCAGTGAAAAAAAAAACGATGTTTTTGCCTGCCGTGTCTCGCCTTAATTTAAAAGTGCCCTAGAATGTGAAATTGAATTATTGTTGGCATAGTTAAATAACAAGAGTTCAGTACATGGACATGACATACAGTGAGTCTCAAACACCATTGTTTTCTCCTTCTTATTTAAATCTCGTTTTTGAAAAACACCCCTGAAAAACAGGCCAATCTCCACATAACACCGACTGTGACGCAACAGTCGGGATCATTAATATGTACGCCTCCAAAATTTTACATATGCCAGCCCATGTTCAATGCCAGGCACTGCGCAGCCGAATCATCGGAAGTTCTGCAGGTGACGAAACAAGCGAGGATCATAGGGAAAATGGCAGATAAATGTTATGTTCCAGGCTGTGCAGGGGTTGTGAGGACTTTTCATACCCTTCCCACAGAAAAGGAATGTCAACAGGCGTGGTTGATGTTTATCTATAATCGGATACCACAACAGTTTTTAATTCTAAGTTGTTAGTTTGCTCTGCCCATTTCACCACGGACTTATTTTCTAACCTGGGACAATATCAAGCAGGCTTCTCTCAGTGAATAAATTATATACAGAAAGCGATCAAAGAACAATCTTTCCACACAGCAGTTTATCTGGACACTTGCCACACTCGTTATGAAATCAATGACGCATGTTACACTGCACCACGAAGCTCTTACTGTATGTACATAATCGTGTTCGCATTGATGAAAGCATTAGAGAGAGTGCAGAAACTGCGTTGCAATGATAAGATCTTCATTTCTCCCGATCAACAGACTGTTATCTGCTTGCTCAATGCTCATCACGGCAACATTTTATGTGATGGAAATAGATTTAAAGGGGTCATGAACGGCTTTTTAAATCTTATTATATTGTTGTCTGAGGTAAACTTATGACGTTCGCTTGGTTTTTGCATTTAAAAACATCAAAATTAATAAGCAATACGCTATTTTCTAACCTAGTTTTGAGCCTAGATGAAAAACGTTCGGTTTTTATGGGCGTCTCGCATTGAAGACTTGGAAGTAAACGCCCACTGCTGTGAGTGGATAACAGTTTTGCATTATAATGAGTTTCAACTCACCGGTCGATGGACTTAGGGGAAATTGTTTTGAAAACGTCCAATGTTGTAAAATGGCAACCGGAATGATTCGCCCATACATGTTCGACGCAGAGTCCAGGTGTTGCAATTCCTGTCAGATTCTATATAGACGGCACAGCACCGTTCTTTACTCTTAATCAGTCTGCAAATCCAGTCTTGTTTACAAAACAATCCTCAGTGAAATGAAGCGAACAGACGGACAATGTTTTACCTCATCAGCTGGAGTGGAACGTCATGAAAAATAAAGTTTATCCATGCACTCCTATTGGAATCCAGAGGAAGCTTATGCAGCGACGGTCTTCTTCCACAACCAGGCACTGCACAATATTTTGTATTGCTCGGTAGCTCGATCCGGTTTGTCATCACGAGGTAGGCGGCCTATGTTATTTAGCTATGTATGCGTGTAAAATGCGCGAATCGGTGGGCGGGGCTAAACGGGCCGTGTTGAAGCAGGCGTTGATCTTCTTCTGCGGGGGTGGTGTTTTATCCTCTTTGACGTCATATTTCCCCACTTTGAAAAACGAGTCGTTTGCTAAGGGTGGTGTCAATAAAAGCATTTATTGGACTAACAAGGACGTTTTCAGTTCTAAAACTTACAGGATATTCTTATAATATGATGACCTCTCAGATGTCAAAAGCTCAAGGAAATTTTGATTTCACAGTTCATCACCCCTTTAAATACTTTATAAACATCTCACGATTCGTTCTCGATAGCTGTAATAGTAAATCCGTTTAATAGCTGTAGTAAAAGTATTCGAGAGAGTTTCACATGTAATACGTAGCTATTTCATATGCAAGCATGTCAGCCAATCACAGCAGTGTCCGGTTACACTGAATCCCACAGCAGACACGCCCCTTCAAACAGAGCGTTCAGATCAGAGGCTAAAATCAGGCTAGGAAAAATGCCTTTTATTTCTAAATTATGACTATTTTTGATCTAATAAACTTACTAACACTATAAGGGCAACCCAGGAAACATTATAAAATAATAAAATAACCCCATTCTAGGGCACCTTTGAGATCCATAATTTGTTTTGTATCTTTAATTCTTAATCTATTCTTGCTAGATAGAAAGTATGACTTATTTTAATATTTGCTATATGTTTTTAGTGTTATTCATATACACATTTCAAACTCTGTTCTGCAGACGGTGACGATAAACCATTAAATTTAGCAGCATTATAGTTTTTAGCTTTTCAGTGCCATTTACTTCTAAAGCAAACCTGAACGAGTTTTGTGTCTCAAGCATTGTGTGTTTCTTTGGTACTTGTGTTCTTGGGTCGGTCTAGGATGCAATTTGCTTCACCTGTGATCGATTCCTGCAGTGCCTCAGAGACCTGTAAGGAGAGCTGTTAATTTTTTTTTAAACTGCTGCTGAAGCAGCACAAGGACTGATTTAAGTGTTTAAAAGACAGATTGTAATCTCTCCAGCTCTCTTTCATTCGCTGTCCAGGATCAGGCCGGTCTCTTCTCTCTGCTGCTTAAGATAAGTTGTACGCTAGTGATTTGTCTCTGTCCGGCACCTGCCTCATTATTCCTGGTGAATGTTAAGGGACAGCTTAACCTATGCTGCTTGTCGACGAGAGCATTTGTCAATATTTAATAGCATCGTCTGCTGATACACCAGCAATCTGTATTGCCAAAAGCAGGGAACGGCAAAAGAAGATGAGCCAAAACAAATGTCACATACATCTTAATATCTGTAGGATAGCTTCATCAGTCATAGTCAGCAGTTTATATATGAACAAACAACTAAGATAAACTCAATGAAAAACTGGTCACAGGTAGAAAGCTAAACTATTTTGGAAAAACTCTTATAACAATGGAAGCTTGTTTCCATCTCAGAGAGAGAGAGAAAAAAAAGGTCACTTTTTTATTTACTGATACCTCACCTTGCGATTTTCTCACAATTTTTATCTTGCAATCCCAACTTTGTATCTCATGATTGCTACTATAAGACAGTTTGGGGTGTGAGTGTGTGTAATTTCCATTGTAGTTCCAACTTATATTTACCACAGACCTTATTTTATTCATAAATAATAATAAATAAAAACAAACATTATAAAACATAGGAAAGTATCGAGGGAACCAACTTAACTTAATACTCTGTCATTTATAGTCATACAGATAATATGACATAATTCGAAACAGTAAAATTTATATTTTTATTTCTGTACATTCAAAATGACTACAAAATAGCATGCATTTAAAAAAAATAACCACAATGCCCTGCTTCTCAGTCTCCAAAAATAAACCAAAATACCTAGCAAATAGCCTTCTTGGCACACCTACTTTTAAAAAACAGTTCGATTATTTCACGTTAAATGCATCATGGTCTAAGTCACTTTGGAATAAATCACAGCGTGTTTCATGATAAAAAACGTGACTTTCAGTCCGGGAAATACGGTAGGTTATAGCAAATTATTTCACGGACCTTGAGAGGTCTACACAGAAAAAGTTGCAATAAAGTCGTTAAGAATCCATACAACTGTAGCATCGGAGAACTATTATATTAGAAATCATATAGGTTATTCAAGCTGTTTTCTAATTTTTCTATAAATATTAAATAAAGAAAAACAACTGAACGAATGATACACGGATTCTCTTGAACTATCCACCACGTTTGCGGCAGAAAACTGCAATGCAGCTCTGTAATTGGCCAAAATGCTCCGTTCGACTTTTCTGAGATCATCTACTCTTCCCTGTGGATGACCTGGGACCTACTTTCTGTATGATCTGAATTTTCTGCATTTTGAATTTTAGAAAACTGAATTTAAAGTTCAGAATTTCCTCTTGAAAACTTAATTCTGTACCTTTTAAAATGGGATATTTACAGTCTTCAAAAAACAGCTGTTTGAAAATACATAAAATTAAGCCATAAAAAAATTATTGAATTTCAAACGTTCAATATTCATTTAAAGAAATCAAATTCCGAACTGTTATAAGCTCCATAAATTGCAGGGTATTTATAGTTGTCAGGGTTTGTGCAGGTGCTGAAGACGAGGACACGAAAGCTTCAATATAAATGTTTTAATAACAAACTGAAAACTTTCCAAACTTAAACGGGAACAAAACTCCAGGAAATCAGAAACACACAACCACACATGGACGACGATCGACAAACACTGAGGGAAAACACAGGGCTTAAATACACTGAACCAAACAAGATAATTAACTGAAAACAGGTGCATAAAATTGGACACAAACGAGGAGCGGGAAAACTTAACAGGACTAAACCAAAAACCACAAAGACAGGGGGAAAACAAGATCACAAAGGATAACTAAACACATCAAAACGTGACAGTACCTCCCCCCTCCCCGAAGGCGCGTCCTCGCGCCGTATAACATCCAAAGGGGTGGGAGGGTGGGCGCCCTGGAGGCTGACGAGGGCATGGTGCAGGTCCAGGAAGCCTCCAGGGCGGAGCAGGCTGTGGGCGTGGCCACGGCGGTGCAGGCTGTGGGCGTGGCCACGACGGTGCAGGCTGTGGGCGTGGCCAAGGCGGAGCAGGCTGTGGGCGTGGCCATGACGGTGCTGTGAGACTCTCGGGCGTCCAGGGCGGAGCTGTGAGACCCTCGGGCGTCCAGGGCGGAGCTGTGGGACCCTCGGGCGTCCAGGGCGGAGCTGTGGGACCCTCGGGCGTCCAGGGCGGAGCTGTGGGACCCTCGGGCGTCCAGGGCGGAGCTGTGGGACCCTCGGGCGTCCAGGGCGGAGCTGTGGGACCCTCGGGCGTCCAGGGCGGAGCTGTGGGACCCTCGGGCGTCCAGGGCGGAGCTGTGGGACCCTCGGGCGTCCAAGGCGGTGCAGGCTCTTCAGGTGGCCCCGGCGGTGAAGACCCTTCAGGTGGCCATGGCGGTGCAGACCCTTCAGGTGGCCATGGCGGTGCAGACCCTTCAGGTGGCCATGGCGGTGCAGACCCTTCGGGTGGCCATGGCGGTGAGGACCCTTCGGGTGGCCATGGCGGTGAGGACCCTTCGGGTGGCCATGGCGGTGAGGACCCTTCGGGTGGCCATGGCGGTGTTATTTTTTCGGGCCTCCGTGGATCTTTGGCCGGCCTCCGTGGATCTTTGGCCGGCCCCGGCGAAGGCGTATGGCGCCCCCCCAAAATTTTCTTGGGGAGGACAGGCTCATGATCGGGAACTGACTTGACATCAACGGGCGTTGGGTCAACGGGTTCTGGGTCAACGGGCTCTGGGTCAACGGGCTCTGGGTCTGGGTCAACGGGCTCTGGGTCTGGCGCTGGGTCAACGGGCTCTGGCTCTGACGCTGGGTCAACGGGCTCTGGCTCTGGCGCTGGGTCAATGGGCTCTGGCTCTGGCGCTGGGTCAACAGGCTCTGGCTCTGGCTCTGGCTCTGGGTCAACGGGTTCTGGCTCTGGGTCAACGGGCTCTGGCTCTGGGTCAACGGGCTCTGGCTCTGGCGCTGGGTCAACGGGCTCTGGCTCTGGCGCTGGGTCAACGGGCTCTGGCTCTGGCGCTGGGTCAACGGGCTCTGGCTCTGGCGCTGGGTCAACGGGCTCTGGCTCTGGGTCAACGGGCTCTGGCTCTGGCGCTGGGTCAACGGGCTCCGTGCTGGATTGGACCAGCATATCAGGAAACTCGGGGCTGGACGGGACCAGCATATCATGAAACTCGGGGCTGGGATCAGGCTCTGGCGGGCAGGTGACAGGCTCAGGCTCTGGCGGGCAGGTGACAGGCTCAGGCTCTGGCGGGCAGGCGACGGGCTCAGGCTCTGGCTGGATGTGGCTGACTTGAACCCCAGCCTCGGCCGCCTTCTTTTGGGCCAGTCGCACCGATATCAGTGGGGGATCAGTCATACCGGATATCAGCCGGGGAAGTCCAGGGACCGATCTGGCGGCAGGGCTGATGCGGTGTGCAGGCTCTGGTGGGCAGACGATGGGCTCTGGTCTGGTGGGAGCGTGCAGGTGATGGGCTCAGGCGTTGGCGTGCAGGTGATGGGCTCTTGCTCTGGCTGGCCGTGGAGATCGGGCTGGATGTCTCCCACGGTGAGTGAGGAACCACACACCCACAGCGCACGGGCAATAAACTTAACTAAAGGGAGGTGGAGATCTCCCAATAACAGTATCTGGGCGAGGGTATCGTCCATCCCACTCCAAAACTCATGTGTTAGGGACTCCTCGTCCCAATTAGAGTCCCGGAAAAGATGGAGATATATCTCCGCATATTCCTCCAGAGACCGGCCATCTTGTGGGACACAGAGTTCGTAGTTCATCCCTTTTTTCTTGTTATGGTCGATCGTTCTGTCAGGGTTTGTGCAGGTGCTGAAGACGAGGACACGAAAGCTTCAATATAAATGTTTTAATAACAAACTGAAAACTTTCCAAACTTAAACGGGAACAAAACTCCAGGAAATCAGAAACACACAACCACACATGGACGACGATCGACAAACACTGAGGGAAAACACAGGGCTTAAATACACTGAACCAAACAAGATAATTAACTGAAAACAGGTGCATAAAATTGGACACAAACGAGGAGCGGGAAAACTTAACAGGACTAAACCAAAAACCACAAAGACAGGGGGAAAACAAGATCACAAAGGATAACTAAACACATCAAAACGTGACAATAGTAGGCTATATACATAAATGTGTAAATGTAGTATACACTTATACTAAAATGTATTTAAAATACATTTATTTTATGCTATTTATTTTTCACTGGGGTATATATTGTAGTATCTCACAATGTGACACAATACTTTATTTTTCACAATTTACAGTATATGTCATAATTGTGACACCATATCTCACAATGCGACTTTATACTTTATTATATCTTACATTGTGACCTCACCTCACTATTGCGAACTTAATCATTTATTGTAACTGTGACTTTTTATCTCTCAAATACAACTTCACAAATGTGATTCATATCTCTTCAATGCGACTTTTTTTTAACAGAATTGCAACTTTTATTTTTCACATTTGTGATTGTGATGACTATTATTATATTAAAATATTATATAACTGCAACTTGATACTAGTGACTTCAAATCTCACAAATGCAGCAGTTTCTCACAATATGACTATATTACAGCCACAATGTGAATTAATGCTTTATTTCTCATAGTTCTCTAAACTTTACCTCTCAATGACCTTTTTTTTTTTTTTTTTACTCTGAGGCAGAAACATACTTTTATTCTTCACCACTGTCTGGTATGGTGGACTTTGAATAAATGAACTCGCTTCGTAGTTCTGACCCTGTTGGATTCAGGCAACTAAGTAAATGTTTGCCCCAGTTGTCGCATTTTTCACTGTCCTATATCTTGTGGGCAATTAGGCAGATAAAAATCGCATATAGCCTTACTTGGACAGTAACTTGATAAGTGAATGAATGTCCTTGCAGGCTCGGATTGAAAAGGGGTCAGCCAGGCAAAACCAGTATTCACAACATAGTGAACTGGGCTAATCTACTGTTTAAGCTTGAGGCAAGTACATGAATGGTAATATTCATCACATATTTAGCTACTGACAAATTGTGCTCTGAGAGAAGACACAGTGAAATCTGAAGACAGTTCACGTCTCCTAAAACTCCTGTAATGCAGATTCGGTTAAAGGCTATTATCTAACACTGTCATTAAGACTAATTACCTGCCTCAAGGGCAAGTAAACAGAGGGTAAGTGAGATTAGACCTTGTTTGCACAGCTGATGAGTCCTGACCAACCCCTTATTTCAAGCCGCTGTGGACAGCCAGAGACAGCCGGACAACTGGACACAAAGTCAATGACGATGTGATGGAATCGTGCATGTGGTCAAACTTCATGATTGCTTCATCACACCTTTGATCAGAGAGGATTGTCCTGTGCATGTGTCCTCAGTGGAGAAGAAAATCTCTAAAATGACAATCAATAAAAGCCATTATGCGGAGCACCATGTGACAAATCCATGCTGTGAAGCGGTATTAAATTGATTTCTCCAGAACCAAGATGAATGCCAGGGATACAAGATTGAAATGTTTTACAATCCATGTCAACAAGTCTCTTTTTAAACATTTGTATGTATGATATCCCACACATGCTATATAAGAAAGCTAAACAAAGACTATATCCATCAGTTAGGCTTTTAAAAAGGTTTTTGAGGTGTGACTGCACTTACTATCTCTGTTGTTATGCAGGTTTTTCTGCTTGCTGTACCACATGATTGTTTTGTTTCCTAGATTGCATGTAGCCTATCTATTTGCTATAATATTTCTTATCCTTAGAAACTATCATGCTCGTTATAAAATTGGTTGGTCTAATTTGGACAGTTTACAGAGGATGCAAACTTAATTGGATTAAATTGAGAAAATAAGTATGTTTTGAACATAACTGCATTTTCATTTGCTGAAGTTTTTTTCTCTTCATTCAGAATAAGCAAGAATGCACTACTATGATTCATTCTAGAAGGCATTCATGTTAATGGAAAATAGTATTGATGAGGCAGAACCCAGTCTATCAGTCTGCACTAGTTCCATTTTTGTAATCTATCAAAGGGAAATTTAAGACGCTAACCAATACGTCTTTGAATTATACTCACACCTAGTGGTGTGGATGATGCATTACACAAAATTGCAGAAATGCTTTATTTGCTGTCAGCCATTAATAATTTATTCCTCAAGCAAAAGTGGTCAAGTGATCCTAAGATGACTGTCTCCATAAGGCGACCATCTCTGGCCCTGTCCCAAACAGTGCAAGCATACACTATGTGCACTTACAATGGTGGCTGCATGCGCGTGTCCGTTAAGTTCAGAAGACTGTATGGTGTTCTGTTTGTCATGGCTGCTCGCAAGTGCCATTTGGGACAGTGCATATGTAAAACAAAACAGCTTTCATTAGGCTACTGATATGACTGTGAGCCATATCATCTGAGTGTAAATGTTTTTAGAAGATGCGGGCTCATGTTATTTAATCTTAGGCAGATGTTTAATCTCTACTTGTGGCACTTTAGATCAAAAGTGTGTAAGGAGGTTTGTCTCAAACACCTGGCTTTGGTTGGATCTGTCTTTTCAAACTTTACCTCTATCTCTCTTGCGCCTGTTCTACTTTCTCCAACCATCTGCCAGAGAGGCAGAGAAGGCCCCATTTCCCTGGCAATGTCTGTCAAGAGCCTCAAGGCCCACCAGTCTCTGTTAGTGCATCCTTCTTGGCAAGCCTTCCCCCATTCCATATGTCTGATTTGCAGGGCTGAGAAACTGCCACGGGAGGACAAGGTAAGAAAGAGCACGTCAGGGGGTGAAGAGAGACAAGCTGTTCCTCCGGTTTTCCTCAGAACATGTACGATAGTGAGGAGCAAAAGTCTTTACTGCTGGGAACGTTTTTTCTGATGGTCTCAGCAGCATCACGGCCACTGACACTGTTGGAAGCATCACTTAATTACTGAGATGAAATATGGATAGTTAAACAAAAATTAGGCCTAGTGTTTATAGACAAGGTTGTAAGAAGTAGCACTATTTGTAAATAACATGCCACTGGAACCAAGAGGTCGAGGTTTGGCTGGTTATCTTGACACCATTAGCCCCTGCTGATGTTGGCTACAAAGAACATCTTTCTACATTGATGACAGTGCAGCTGTGTATCCTGGTGTGTTTTGTAACCAACATACTGTGTATGTATTGTTAATATATAGAGTTTAATTAAAAAATGCATATTCATTTTAAATACTCTAGCCATTTGGACTGCCATATCTGTCCCCACATGCCGGTAACCTTGAGTGTAAAAAATAGTTTACACTGAGAAAATGCGCATACTTTAAATAATAGTATATAGAGGTATACTGTAGCTGCAAAAGCAATCTTTGATTTTATGAGAAGTAAGTTTTATGTTTATTGACTTACGTATATGTGTCTGTAACGTCTAGTCAGATAAAGATGGATAAGATTCCCATAAGGTTGAAATAACAATATTCTTTATTAAATAAAACAAACTCAATCCAACAGGAGATGAACAAACCAAACACCGGGCCATGCACGCACAACAGAGGTGTAAAGTCCAGGGGTCAGAAAGAAAAAGTCCAGCTGATCAGCCTGCTGATTTCAATTAGTTCTATCTCCTGGCTGAAAAACTGTGCTAATTAGCAAATCCAGGTGATTGAACAGCCTGGTCTCATTGTAGTTATTAATATGTTATTTTCAAAGATAGAAAACGTACGTTTTTGTACGTTTGGATAGATACTGAAACGTAGCCTATAATATGGACGTATCTGCAACATTTAGCCTAAACTTAACATTATTACGTTTTTACAGCTAGAAAACGTGAACTATTTACGTATATTTCATAAAGATATATGTAACGTTATGGTTTCACTTTTACCATTTTAAAGATAAATGTAACAAGATCCCTTAATCCTGCTTTCAAAACCTAAACATGTCCATTTTATACAGAATATAAAAAGGACAAAACGCAATGGACAGAGATGTGTAATGTTTGGTAAATGGCAGTTTTATTAACAATATAGCATTACAATATATTTTGAGCCACTAATCCTACTCCTACCCCTAAACCTACCCATAAACATTACTTAAAACTACGTAGGCTAACACAATTATGAAGAAAAAAATCATAACAGACAGACAAGTATAAATTTCACAATAATTTATTTATTGCGAATATGTCAAAACCGGTACCAAAAGTGGTTCACATGATGATGCGTTGCAGTCGCAGTCCTCCC
The DNA here is from genome assembly GCA_036326025.1 of Chrosomus eos. Lineage (NCBI taxonomy): Eukaryota > Metazoa > Chordata > Actinopteri > Cypriniformes > Leuciscidae > Chrosomus > Chrosomus eos. The sequence goes on from CM070831.1 coordinate 13,666,431, forward strand.
TGGCAGTATTATACTAGTTGTGTATGCGGTACAGATCAGATTTTAAATTATTAATCCATGAAAATGTTAATCCGGTTTCGGTTCTGTTCCGGATTCTAAGATTTGGATTACATCAGGCTAATAAAATGTATGTCTTTTGTAAATGTTTCAGTATGTGTTTTATTGGAGGAAACGCTTTTTGTGTAAATACACTTTATACTACAAAATGGTTAATTGATTAAACAATGTATTTTTAAGTTTAAAAAGTGTATTCTTGTTTAACACTACGCAGGCTAATCCTCCGAAACGAGTTTGCTGCATGCAGAAGGCACGAACAGAGCGAAATGTTAATATTTATGAGTAACGGCCTATATTAATAAATGCGACTGAAAACTTAATTGATAAGACAATTGAATGCAATAGAGTCAAAACATGAATGCCACAATTATGAATAAATAGTAATACGTACACATTTATACATTGGTAGATTTGTTCATACGTAAATAAATTATGTTTTTGTGCTGTCAATACGTAAATATTTTACGTTTTAGTGCTGTAAATACGTCAGTATTCTACGTTTCTGCATGTATAAAACGTAAATAAATTTACGTGTGATAGAACTACACTTTACGTAAAAATACACACGTATTCTCATGAGATCACGTTGCAGCGAAACAAAATACTGAGGTGGACTTTTACTTTCTGAACCTGGACTTTACACCTCTGATGCACAAACAATGACAGACAATGGATTAAAGGAAATGAGGAACTTAAATAGACATGGTGAACTAACTACAGACAGGTGTGCTCATTAATGAATGTCCATGGTATCTAATGACTGGCGGAAAACTAGAACAAAAGGGAACAGTTGACTGAGGAGAAACAAACTAAAAGTCCATGAAAAGGAAACTAAACAGAGCATAACGTTGACAGTAATGCAGTGTTATTGCCAACTAAAACTATTAAAAATTATTTTCGGTAATTGAAATAAATCTGAAATCAAATATAAACATTTAAAGGAAATTTAGAAACATTTAAAGGAAAATTAGAAATGTTGCCTTTGCAACAAACTCAAATAAGTTGAATTATTAAAATTACCAAAACTAACGCTATTAATTAAAGCTATGTAGCAATCTTTAAAACAAACTAATTAAAATGGCAAAAGCACATAACAAAATTATTACAACTTATAGTTAAAAATGACAAAAATAAAAGCTAATTCAAAATAATAGTAGTATATAAATAAAATAGTCACCTAGTAATATAATAAAACTCAATGAGATTAACTTAATATATCAGTGATTCTGACAGGTGCTGGTACAAATTTGTTGGCATGTCGCCGCAGAGTGTAAAGGCATAACAAATGCTCCCTTTACATTCTGTAACTTTCAGGGTGCCAAATACACATGGCATTTCATTAAATACTCTCTCAAATTCCTCAGTGTTATCATCAATAGGCCCAGACTGCTTATCGGCCTCTGCCAGTCTTCTCAGTAAATATTTACATCTGGACTCTGGCCTGAGGAATACTAACACAAAGCCAAGGCCTGTTACTCAGCATGGGAGGTGTGTGTAGCAAGCCATCAAGACTACTTAAACACAACACTGATTAATACTACAAATATTTTCTCTAGCAAATTCTACAACGCCTTTAAATGAGTTTATTTAGGCTTGAGTGAACTGAAAGCGAATCACACCAGCAGGCAGAGCTTTCGAATAGGTTGTCTGCTTTCAACGCTTTCATCTAAAAAGAATGAAAAGAAATTGGCTTTTAGTGTGGAAAAGCATAATGGGAAATAGCAGCCTACTAATTGCAATTTAGAGGGCCCTTGAGAGACAGAAATCATAGAAAGTTGAAGGCAGTGTGTCTTTTTTTTTTAGCTTTTAGTCCACATAAAAAGTTGAGATGTCTTTTTGGCATTAAGGTATTTTTCCGGTATCCCTCTGAAAAATGAACATTTTAGAGGCACTTTAAAGTAAAGACCCTTAAAGTCAACACGACATAAAATTTGACATTTTTTCCTTTTTGCTAATGCGTGCTCTTCTTGTGAACAATTGTGTTTGTAACTGCACACAATTTTTGTTCTTTATATGCTATTTCAATTGAAAATTGTGGCAATTCTCTTTGCCTTTACAGATATCGACGTCGCTAAGCATGTAAAAGAAAGTAACTTTTGTAAAAGAAAGAACAGAAATATTGTTCTGCTGTTTGTTTCTATGTCAAGATTCTGGACATGTCATTCTTTAAAAGAGCAAAGTTCGCTCGCTGGTGACCCTATCACAATAGCAGAAATTTGGGTGCAGATTTGGTCATATTTTGTCATTATTTAGCATTTTGGCATGTGAGCGTACAGAAACGGTCAGAAATCCCTCTTAAAATCTGCGTTTAACAATGCAACAATGCACGTTGTGTCAGCTCTTGCTCACTCCAACTCTCCCTCTGTCAATCCAAAGATCTGATTTCAAACTTCAGCAGCTCGACCCCTCAATTTCCTTGTTTTCTCAAAGACACTTTCATTTAGATTTTGTCAAGATATTCAGCACATTGTGTGCTTTGTTTTCCAGCGATTCTTGCCCCCCTCCGCCACCCTTTTGTGATTATATCAGGTAATGGGAGAATGTAGTACTCTCGAGAGGGTTGTTGATGAGAGCACATTTTACTCTGTATGAAACCACTATTGTTACTGCTTTTCAGAGTCATTAACCTGATTTACAGTACTTTCTGACTATCATAACAGTCCACTTCACAAGCTACGAAAATTGAATCACTTGAAAGGCTGTAAGGCTTGCAACAAGCTCACAGGAAACATGCAGGAAACAAGCTCACCTCCAGCAAATTAAAACACCGTCATTTAGTTTCAGACCCCACTGAGTGAGGGCTGCAGGGAAGCACATTTGTGATTTCCTCATTCATGTTTGTTATCATTTCAAATGTCTCTGTGTGAAAACGGTCTCATTCCCATTGCTGCAGAGATAATGAAGATTGCAGAGTTTAGAAGAACTCCGTCCTGCTGTTGAGGCACCTTTCCTGGGGACTGAGTGCAGAAAAGGTGTGCAAATTTAAATGTAAATTTCAATTGTTAATTAATGTCTGCATTTGGTCTGGGTTCATAAAGGTGCAGTAAATGATTTCTGAGAAACACTGATTTCCACAACACAATGTTGGCTATAGTGACAGGACAGTTTTGAGTGTCATTGTTAGTCTGGAGCTGGTGTGCTTGGATATTCTCTTGTGTACTGTGTTCGTATTTTGTTCTTCCTTGTCGTTTGTTCGCTATTTTTCGCAAAGCAATATTTTGCTTCGCTTCAGCTATGATAAAGAGACATGCACTCTTGCATTGCGTGCTAAGTTAATTTTGGGGGCAGAGCAATGAAGAAAGGGGTTTGCCGGTCCTAAGTTTACTTTGAATAAGACATAACCGAAAAATGACTCTTTTAGTGAGGGAGTCATTTGTGATGATTCACTCACTAAAGGCGGGCATACACTGTGCGATTTCTGCAAGGTAGGCTAGCTACTCTCGCCGCTTTTCCACTGCACACGACAAACGACAGCTGTCGGACCGGAAGTCATTCAATTCCAATGGAGAGTCGTACGGGAGCTGCGGAGAGATCCGATCATATGCATATGCAGAAAATTCGGATCTGATTTGAGGTTTGGATCCATTGAAATATCTGAACTTCTGCGAATAGACCGTATGCGACCAGCCGACCAAATGTGATGTCTTTCCAATGTAGTTCAATCAAATCAGTGTGCGCAAGTTGAGAATTATTAATACTTTTTAAAAATGCATGGTTATTATTAAATAAGTAAAAAAAATATGCATTTAATATGTATAATATTATTATTTTTATAATTTCATACAAATTTCATACTGCTAGTTCATATCACAGTAGCATGTGAGCATAACATAAAATTTGAAATTAAACCAATTTTTTAAAACTGATAGCATTGTTCATTGTCATGTTAACCACTGTGAAAAGATTAGTTCACCTCAAAATGAAAATTTCCTAATAATTCCCTCATCCCAATGTCATCCAAGATATCCATATCTTCCTCAGTGGAAGAGAAAGTAATTTTTTTAGGAAAACATTTCTGGATTTTTCTTCGAATACTGGACGTCAATGGACACCAACGTTTTGAAGTCCAAATCAATGCAGTTTAAAAGGTCTTTGAAGTGGTTCAATGGGCTGTGCACGATCACAGCTGAGGAAGAGGGTCTTATCTAGCGAAACGATAGGTCATTTAAAAATATATATATATATATAATATATATATATATATATATATATATTAATATATACTACAATTGTTCGGATTGAGCTGATCTTCAACAAACCAGGAACTATGTCATCACGTTGAAAATGATCACCAAGATCATTCAGGAGTGATGATATTACTGCGCCGAGTCAAAGTGCTCACAAGTGCTATTCCGCCATACATTATAGTTGTCCATTTTCCCCGCTTAGAAAAGTGACACGTTTTATTTTTTGTCACCATACTTGGTCATGTAACTACTCGTGTAGGCCTAACTGTATTTGAATAGGGAAAACGTGGAGGTGTTTGGTCGCTTCTAACTTCATCTGTTTGGATTCTAATGGGCTATCAAAGTGTCGCCACGCGCCAGAGCGATTGAGCGCACGCACTGAGACGAGAGAGGTATGCATCAACTCGTCTTAGTTAAGGGAATAACAGTTTAATATGAATAATTGTTGGAGTGTTCCTTTAACTGAGTCAGATTTAAATCACTAACTCACAAGAAGGTTCGGGACTTTTTGTTTGTTGTGTGCAGGAAACACTGGTAGCTATTTGTGCATAAAGATGCACACACTGCTTTCCCAAAAAGATGTAGCCTACATTTTTACTGTTTGTCGCCATTTTAGCAGCAGTCAAGTCTCCTAATTATTAGGTTTGAGCAAGCATAAGAGGAGAGTAGCCTAAACCATAAATGCAATTAGTTAACACCAGCGCAATTATCCATGAAAATATAGATTATGAATGTTTTATGCTGTTTTATGAATTTTGTCTGTTGAGGGCCTGATACTAAGTTGCCATTGGTTATAATGCCACACAGTATGCATCTGAATGCATGTCATCATTCTCAGCATTGTGTGTCCATGTGTGTATTTTTTTTCCGAGGTGTGTTTGCTTATGAGCAAGATTTTTTGCATTGATTCTGTCACCGTCAATATAACAGATCTGTTTGTACGTGCATAATATATATATATTTATTTTGACAGAGATACATTATAGGGCATGTCATTTTTCATGTCAGCACTTTGCAGTTTTACAAAATCTGTGCGGCCAACAGTTTTTTCCTCAGTCAAGACAGTTAAACCATGTTGTCTTAACATATGTGACACACACTGAGCACATAATGGGGGAATTCACTAAAAATCAGTGCACGCTTGATAGCTCTATTTATTTCCATATGCTGCATTCATTGTCTAGATGCCTGGTTATAACGCTCCTTCCCAATCAATTTGATATATTGATTTTTAATAATGATCAATATATATATCGAAATAAACATCTATGTGAAACATCTCAGTATATATACTGAGCCTATTTCAGACAGAAAGTATGCATGTTTGTGTTTCAAGTTTTTTCACTTCACGTTGTGAGTGTTTGGTGAATTAGATGCACTGATATAAGTGTTTATTGAATTCACACTTACAGTATGTGCTTTGTTTCCTGACAGTTGGTGAAGCCTCTTGGATGAGAGTAAAGTTTTTGAACCACAAAAAAATCCAAACAAATGAACTCTGCCTGACATTTTAATGTGTTTTTGATTACTAGCAAAACAAAAGTCCATTAAAAATAATTAATAAAAACTGGACATTCAAGAATCGTATAATCGTATAAAAATATTACATGAGCATGAGTGCTGTTTGAAATCCACATTTCAGCATCTGTAAAATCCCATTTTCCATCTAAACATATAGTCTAAATGACAACATATGCTGTCAATGACAAATGCAGAAAAGTTAGTTTATGCGCTTATGACCTAAAAGGCTTGATTATTGTAATACTCTACTGGGTGGTTGCCCTGCACACTTAGTAAACAAACTCCAGCTGGTTCACAATGCAGCAGCTAGAGTTCTTAGAACTAATAAATATGACCATATTAGCCCTGTGCTGTGCTGCAGAGCTGTTTAATAGCTGAATATAACTTATTTCATAATCTATGTACTTTACACAGTTATAGAACCAAAATGAATTAACACTGAACTGATTTATACTGAATAATAACTGTTTACTATAATCCTTTTAGAGCTGATTTACAGCTGAATTGAATTCTGTTTGCATCATTGAATCATTATGTTCCTGTTTATCACAGTAAAGCTCATTCAAAACAATCTGTATTGTATAAAGCGTTATATAAAGGTGACGACTTGACTTTTACTATATCAGCTGTTATTTTGGATATTAAAATTTGTCCCTGTTCTGTTTAGCTGTTAGCTGGCAGGTCGATGACCTTCAGATAGAATTGTGTGTTTCTCATCCCCTTGGCAATCTTTTCTTAGCCGGCTCTCATCTTTCCCATGATGAATTTGTCCTGGTTAGCTGAGCTGGTGGGATATCCAAATAGGCAAAGGTGTTGAAGATCTCAAACCAAAAATTATATATGTGTAATGTGCCTGTGAACAGGTCCTTTCATGGGTCTGTTTACTTCCATTTTTCCCAGTGCTTATTTGCTGTTTTATGTAAGCATAAATTTGAGTGGTTTCAAGTGGCTTTTTGCAATCTTTGCCATCTCGTCAAAATGAATGGGATCTAGTTGAAATGTGTGCCGTGTAAAACAGATGAAACAGCCTGCAACATGCCGTAGGCCTAAAGACGGATATCAGTTCCTGTCAGCTTACCTCAGAGCGCTTCTTCCATGAACTTACCTCAGAAATGGGTGATTACACAAGGCCATGCATAAATAAAAGTGACCTAAGAGCAAAAGCTGCCCGAGGTTCTGTTTAGTATGGTAATTCTCTAAATCCTACTGCAATCCTCCTTCCCAATCTATTGGTTTAATTTAAGTTTACCCTAAAATATATTCCAATGTTGCTCTCAAAATGGGCAAATATATCTTCAGTTGGCCAGTGTCCTACTTTCTAAGTGCTTTAATTAATCTTGAGTTAAGGCAAGACCACATCCACTCACGTTGCTTTTGTCACAGAGTCAGCCACACCGTCACAGCTCCAATCATCACTCAATCACCAGGACCGGCCCACTCGTTCACAATATCCAGAGTACTAACTCGCTGCTCATGCATTCCCTCATCAACACACCCTTTATATGCCCCATTCACCTTTCACTCCTTGTCTGGTCTCGTTGCAGTATACACTGCTTTGTGTTAGACTCCTTACGAATCTACTCACCTGAGACTGTCTCCAGTCTCCAGTCCAGATCGCCTGTCTTCGTGTTCACTCATCACCTGCACAGAGAATCCACTTCATTCTTCGTCACCATCCTCTGAACATCTGGTTCTTGTTGTTCCACCACTACTCTGCTTTTAATAAACACTGAATTTATATTTCCTTTGAATCCTCCACATGGCTCTCTTGAGCTCTAGAATACTTGTAAATGGATATGTCCCTCTTATCATCCCATTAATCTCATTGTCTCAAACTTTGGTCTGAGACATATTGGACCTGCTTTTTATTTATACGTAACTACAAATGCCTTTATTGATCCAATGACCTGGATGATAATGACGGGCTGAAATGTCAACAATTGCCACAAATAAGTGGAATATTCAAGCTGTTTTAGTTTGTGTGTGTGTGTGTATATATATGTACTGTATATATACTATACACATACTAAAACAGCTCAAATTATTTTAAAGTGAAATGTGTAACATGGGCACTGTGAGATAAAGTGTTTCCCAGAACACCGCAGAAGAGGATCGAGTAGGTGCTGAATGCATCATTAGTCTACTGGAAAGTGACCTCATATTCTGGTATTGATCATATCCGCTTGCCACTACACAAAGCCAGTCTGCCTTTTGATTACCTCCAGAAATGAAACAGTGAGGGAAATGCTGGCTCTAAACTGGTCTTGTTTTCGGACATGTTCATTTTAAAATAATCTATTACTGAAAGCGATAATTGGAAAGAATAACATCTTAGCACATGCCCTCTGCCATGAAGCCATTACTCCGTCTTAATGAGGCCATCCATGTCATTTAAGTCAAGCAAGACGGAGCAGATCTCAGCAGCGAACTAAAATACAACCCCTCGCACAATCATTAGACGACTAAATGCCCATAATGTTTACACTGATCTTCAGGCTGTGTGGACAACGAAAGCAGTTCATCCTCTCTGCATTGATTCTGCCATGGATCCTAAATCTCCTCCAACTGTTAAAAGGGTGAAAAGTGCATTACACGATTCCCCCAAGTCTTTAGCGTTAACACATTTTCGTCTCCTTTTTTAGTGATTCATTTTATACGACTGGAAAATGCTAGCACTTCCATGTGGTCTACATTTGTTAGGTCTCATTCACAAATAATTGCTTACAAATGACATAGAAATGGCTGCAAAATAGGTTCTCGCACACATGTCTGAATTATTCTAAATAAATAATGTTGTATGTGAGCATAATTAGGTGTAAGTAGCTGGTTAATCTTGGATTGAGAAATTTTTAAGTAATAGGTCCCAACGAGTCTGTGTTAACAGGATCTTATCTTATAGTCTTAAATTCAGTTACCACAAGGATGTGTATTATCTGCTTAATACACATCTCTGCTTTTCTTTGTTTATACTAACAAACTTAAATGTAACAGGGATGCTGTCACTTTAATCAAATACGCTGATGACTTGGTTTTAATTTCTTGCCAAACAGACATAAATTGTTCAATTTATTTTGAGTATTAAAAGTCTTGTACAATGGTTTGATAACATTCATCTACAATTGAACATTGAGAAGACAAAGGAATTCTGCTGAAAGAAAACAAGACAGTGTTTAGGTCTACTCAGGAAGTTTTTAGTTTGAGTAGGCTATTGATAGGAGGATTAACTATTGTTTAAAGATCGATGATCGAAAGTATTTTAACATATATCATTTCGTGGTATGGCAATTTAAAGGGATAGTTCACCCCAAAATGAAAATTCTGTCAGTAATTCCTCACACTCATGTTGTTCCAACCCCGTAAGACTTTTGTTCATCTTCGGAACACAAATTAAGATATTTTTGATTAAATCTGAGAGCTGGATCACTCCTCCATAGGCTTCTAAGGGATTGAAACCTGACAGCCCTGAAAAGTCATTAAAGAATACTTGGTAAACTAACCCTTTAATATTTTCGTGGAACCTATGATATATGGTTTTCAGGATTCTTTGAATAATATTTTCGTGGAACCTATGATATATGGTTTTCAGGATTCTTTGAATAGAAAGTTCAAAAGAACAGCATTTATTTGAAATTGAGTTTTTGGTCACACTTTCTTAGGGTCCACTTCTCACTATTAACAATCCTATGACTTTTGCCTCAATAAACTCCTAATTACTGCTTATTAATAGTTAGTAAGGTAGTTAAGTTTAGGCATTGGGTAGAATATGGTCATGCAGAATAAGGCATAAACAGCCAAAATCCTATGCATGCAACTAGTGAGAATTGGACCCTAAACTAAAGTGTTACCAATTTTTTCTTTTTTTTACATTATAAATGTCATGCTGTCACTTTTGATAAGTTGAATGCGTTCTTGCTCCAAAAAGTATTATTATTCTTGCCAAAAAAAATATTGACACCAAATATTATTTCTTTATCGTTATTGTAAGTGCATCATTTTATTGATAATTCATGATTTCTGCTTGAAAATGTTCCACAAAGGTTTTACATATTAATGAATGTATACAATTAAGTCTTTCAATACCTCAGTAATGCAAGTTTGTCCAATCATGCCTCAAGTCTGATGATCTCTAAAACATTGAATACCTCTGACAGATCAACCTTATAGCTGTATGTCCTGACTCCTGTGGATTAAGCACCAGCCTCAGCACATTTAAGGGCGTTTTCACACCTAAAAGTCCACACCAAGTTTTTTTGATACATTTTATACATTCGGTAAGTATTACCTTTGACAAGAATGAATGAACAGACGTATATTGTTGCCACTATAATGTTATTATTACGGCATTACTACTTGCAGCACCAACTATACTCAAGGATATAGTTCAAATTCGCCAAATGAACGTCCTCGTTGTGCGAACATTGTATCGTCGCCGGCAGGCAAGGAGGACAAGACTGCAAGCCATCCTGCGAGAACCACCAGAACTTCCTGTAAATGGTCTGAAAGTCCGAACCATACAGAAAATGCTTTCACACTAGAAATGAACCAAACCTTTGTTCAGTTTGATCCGGACCGAGACTACCTCTTTTCGTCTGACCAAATGTCCGTGGTCCAGGGGTGGTTTCACACCTGTAATTTTGATTCGGATCAATTTTAAAATCCGGCCCAACAAGGTAAGTGTGAAAGGGCCCTAAGAAAGCACAAGTTTTGTATCATGTTGACCCACAGGGCCTCTAAAGACATGTGTGAGCTGCATTTCTCAACATATGTCGAGTCTCTTCAGGTTTTTTATATGCTTGGGGGATTAGCTCCGAAGAATTTATTGATTTGTGCTTTTGTGCTTTTCTCAGAGAGATAATGAAAAGGTGGGACACGATGGAAATTCAGCAACAACAAAGGAAGGAAGAGGCCTAATCTAAGGCGAGAGGCAGAAAAGCCAGAGGAGAGGTGGCTGTCACGGTGAAGGGCCATGCAATTTAATAACTTTGAACAAAGAGCTAGCGTGATCTTTAATTACAACACACGATAGGAGATGCAAGCCTCTTGATATTACCTCGCCAACCTTGATCCATATCATTGCCTGATGGACCAAATGGAACGTTTAGAAAAGGAGCTTTGAATCTGGAGATAGCCAAGGTTCCTTGGAAAGAGGTAGGAACGGAGAGGTAGGAAGCTAAGAGGACAATTCGAGATGAAAATTGATGGAGACAAGAGAGGGAATTTATAGTTAGAAGACAGGAAGCAGGCGGCAAGGTGATTATGCCCATCTCGTCTGTCTGATTTAGAGCCCTCTAACCATATAATACAACAGAGAGAATTCATCAGTGCACTGATAAAAGGCTGGAGCCAATTTATACTTTTAAGTTTCACTGATTTCCTTGAACGGATCTGCAGGAAAATGTGGCTTATTCTGTGAACCCACTCTTAACTTCTATACGGCCCTCATATAGCATTACGTATATTCTTTCTTTGTGAGTAAAAGGAAGTGATGACACGTATACAAATACACAATGCCGGTACCATGGCTACAAGTCTAATTTTTGTCAGCAGCCCTGGTCCAGTTGGCTAATCTGTGTAGGAGAACATGACAAAGGTGTAATTGCTCTTATCTTCACACTTGCATTATCTCTCTAAAGAGTCTATTTATCTAGCCATTTATACTCTTTTTCTGTGATTTAAAAAATAATGACTATAATGTGTGCGCTTGTGTATGTGTTTTTGAATGCAGTGCTGTCAACACATCAATGTCTAAACTTATTATTTATCAACTTTTTATATATTCCTCACTGGAATAGGTATTTGAAACTTTTTTTTTTTTGTAAAGGTGTCTAGTTGTTGTACTCCAGTGATTATTTCTCAGTGCAACGTTGTTTTAGAAGGTTAATTTTTGCATTGACACATTTGAGTTATATAGCTAGTGAACTATATTTTTTGTTAGTTAATTATATTATATATCTGCCCATACCAAGTAATGATCTGATACTTGTATTTTCCTAGTGCTTGGTGCAAACTTTGAGTAGCTACATTAAAGCTATCAAAATAAACCCAAGTATATAGGGCTGTGCAGAGAGTTTCTCAGTGGGTCAAATGTAAAAAAGATGCATCATTACTGTAGAACGTTTGATATGTTGGTATGAGTCACTGATCCCACCGTAAATGTAAATTACTGCATTTAATCGAACATTAGATAACTGTCACAAGCCGGTATACAGCCGGATATGACGACACAGTACCGTGGCTCGTAATAAACAAACTGCATAATCATGTGGATTTGGGCTGAGGGGAGGATGGGTGTCGTGGTTTCAAAGTGTTTGGTGTCGGCATTTGTGGTGAAGGAAAACTGTCTACCGTAGGGGGGCTGGTGTTCTGAGGGTCTGGGTCATCAAGGAGCTGCGGTGATGGCGGCACAGCCACAGGAAGTATGTGGTGGCGATTTCTCCTATAAGTCTTCCCATCTACTTGAACTATGTAGGACCGTGGTTCCGAAGTGGCAGTATTTAGCCTTAATCCTTAAATCACTAATTAATGATTAGATACTCTCACCTTGTTTCTGACCTCTGGTATGAAATTTGTCTTTCCATAGTCCTGTTGTTTTGAGGATTGCAGATTTCACAAAACTTTTTCTTCAAACATTCGGGGTCCTCTCGAGATTCAACAGGGGTAATGAACCTTCCACCATCTCCTGACGTGCGCTTCAGCAGAGTAGAACGTTCTCGTTCAATGGCGTCTGGGCCAGCAATGTTGAGAAGGATATAGGCCTTCTCTGGGTCTTTGCTGACTTGTCCGAATGTGCGGCAGCAATAAAAATATCGTACTCCCGCTCAAAAATACACAGATTCTCTGCGATATTTTCATCAAAAATGAGTCGGGTCTGCGAAATCAATCCGCCATTACGTTGGGTAGAAGAAAACAACATTGTCAACTGGCGATAGCTATGCTAGCACAGTCCAATGCAACAGGTTGTTAAACAACGACAGAAGAGAAAAAAAAAACACTCACTGGCGAGAAGTCCGTACTCGCTTCTGACACCATGTAGAACGTTTGTATATTTTGGTATGAGTCAATGATTATACCGTAAATGTAAATGACTGCATTTAATACAAACATTAGATAACTATCAGCCGATACAGACCCGAGATAGTATGAATGTAATCAGGACGTAGGCTACACTGGCCATGCTGTCATTATCATGTGACCTACCAGCATCCGTTACGTTGCTTCACTGCTATTCACAAATCTTCTTCCGTGGGCCATGGCCTCATGGGATAGTAAAGTGTCCATCATATGCACACTTTAGAATCTCGCTGGAAGTGGTAGGTCATCCAGGTATTTTTTGTCTATTCTTTAATGAGTACTGTGAATTCATATTGTGTTATGACTTTTTAATATAGTCAAAATTGTTTGCTATTCTATTCGAATTTATGAGTTAGGGATAATTATAATTTACTTTATTTTACGTAGCTTATACCTGTGTAATATTCTGTAAATTGAATGTAATTAAGAAGCTACTGCATGTATTTAAGATGTAAACTAGAGGGTTAATTCAGATGGATAAGGTATGTAGATACACATGAAGTGCATTTAAGTACAACCTTGTTGATACACTTTATGTTATAAGGTACAAAATGGCCATGTGTAACTGCAGGCTTTTTACCTTAGAAACATATTTAAGTACTTGTTACATTGTACCAAGTCGGTAACACGTATGTAACCGACTCGACCTGTTACATATGTGTAACAGTAGCTGCCTATTACATGCGTGTAATTACAATCTGTAAGTACAGGCTGTTCCATAACTTAGTTACATGTTAATTACATTTTGTTACATGTTATTACAATGTACTACTAAGTAATTAATTAAGTAATTACTCTGTATCACGGACACCGTAAAATAAAGTGTTACCGAAATGTCCTATTTGGGTGAACTATTACTTTAAATTCAAAGTAAAAAGTATACTATACTCATCGGTGCAGGTTAAGCTTTGACACCACTTAAAAAATAAACGTAAGTTTTCTCTTTTAGCGGGTTGCACTGTATTTATTTTTTATTTATTTTTTTTACAGGGCAGAAAAGCCAACTCCTCGTCAACATGATTCAGCCTGACTGACCCTTGAACATCACTCCCACACGTCTTCTGTCATCCCAGCTTTCCTGCCTCACATTGCTCGGATCCATTGTGTATCCCATCGGGAAGTATGTATAAAATGAATGGAACCCGGAATCAGTCTATGGTATTCTGAACTGGTCACGGTTAAGAAAGATATTTTTTGAGCACTGAAGATGAAAGCCTTTTTCTGTCCACCACAATTCTGATGCAAGAATGGCATGTAAAAATGAAATGACACAATTCTGTTTCAGATGGATTTCCAGATTATAGCTTTGTAGAGCTATTTTATTTTATAGAATTTTTATTATTATTATTATTATTTTATTATGTTTTTGCAGCGCTTGAAGCAAAGTGACAGCTAAGAATCAGCATTTCAGAATATTAAGCACTGTGCCTGACAAGCAGGCCTTTGTCTTCAGTAAAGATTGAAAGAAAGAGGGGGCGAGAAAACAACAGAAACCGAGTAGTTCTTTATAGAGCATATTAAATCTAAGAAAGATATGAAGTGTGAGATAGAGAGCCCTCGTACCATGTGACATGCTTAAGACTGTCAACAGCCCTCTTGGCCTTGTTGGAATGGAACTTGGAGCCTATGAATGTGATCAGAGCTTGAATGTTGTGTGTCAAGCCTTGCACTCTTCTCACTTTTCTATAGAGGTCTGATGGGAAAATGTGACTCATCGCCAACATTTCCACAAGAATAACACACCACAACTAAAAATATAAGTGTATGTTAAAAAAAATAAGACGCGCAGGTGAGATCCTTGGTTTGTAGGTGACACAATTAATGTTTTGAAGTAAAATACAGAGGCTGTTGTACATAAGTGTTGTGATGTTAAAGCTGAAAAGGATTGTGTGACATTCACTTTGCAAAAACATTATTGTTCAATGTTGTCTTGGACAACACTGCCATCTTGTGGTGGATGCATGCGCTTTTACAGAGATCTTTTCTCATCACAGTTTGTCTCAGTCGTTTAGTGCATTTCTTGAATCATCCTTAAGATTTGCACACCAGTCTGTGCATTTCTCAAAACAATTAGTAGGCCTGCAAACAGCACCACACAATGGATTACCAGCAAAAGCCTGTAACTTCAAGATCCTTAGTGTATCTAGTATTTATGTCAATAAAAATATCAGTGCCGCATCAGAATGACAAGTCCTTGTGTCATTGTTCACACACTAGATAGTCCAAATTCTAGTCACGGTGTCAATATAACAGCTTAGCCTACTCTGTCAGTATTTTGTTTTGTTTTTTAGATGTAAACTATCGCAACGATTTTGATGACAATGAGTGCACAAGACTGCACCTTATCTGTATGATATAGCTATATAAATTTCAACAGTACAAATTGACACATAGGCCTATACTGTAGGATATGGGGTATTGATTGCAAGAAACTGGACAGGGTTACAGTTATGCTTGTCTTTTACTATTCTGTCAACAAATTACAGTACAATGTCATTGCAATATATATACATATATACAAAGACAGGACTATATACTGTATGCATATTTTATGTATGTGTGATACAGTATATAAGTGTATTTACTGTGAGTATGCTGCTGTAGCCTAAGTATAAAAATGCTAAGTATACATTATTAGAGTACAGTGCACATTGTTGAAATACATACCTGTTCTGTCTACGAAATGCTAGAATGATAGAGAAAACAGTTGTCCTCCCAACATTCGGCTGTACTTTTCGACCTGCATTTAACTGTTTAATACTTTCCCCAAACAGATTTCACGCTAGACGGCCGCTTAATTTTTCCTCACTATGTTGGAATGTGATGGAGCAGATTGGGCGGCTGTTCATCATTGCACAGCAACTTCACCAGATCCCACGTTTCCAGGAGTCACCAGACAACTGTACATAATCAATTGCATGAATGTACCAAAGCATTTGCAACTTGCTCAAAAGAATGAGAAATTGCTTATATGATGTGCACAAGTGAGTATTTTAAAATTATTTTAATATATATATATATATATATATATATATATATATATATATATATATATATATATATACACACACACACACACATATATATATATATATATATATATATATATATATATATATATATATATATATATATATTACCGCATTATGCAAGGTTTCTTGCCATAAATTAAAAACATCAGCCCCACACATATACATTTCTGTAATACTGAAGATGTGACCTATCCATTTGAACAGGAAAAAAGTTTATATTTTAATGAAAGGATGTGTTACATAAACTTTTATGTAAACTGAGCCAAACCCCATTTTGTAGAGCAAATCTTTTCATTCATTTATGGTAGTGTTTATACTGTAAAAGCATATTTACTGTATTGCAGTTCATACTTATATGCAATTTTGCTTTTTCTGTTCATTATTTAGAGTCATGTTTATTTCTGTTTAACTTTATTTCTCAATGTTTATAAATCCTCCCACAATTCATACAGTACAACACATGTAATTTAGGTAAATGAATAGTTGGATGAGAAGTTGGGTGCCTCCATGAATTAACTGTTTGACAAACGCATTTAACCTTTAATGGAAACATGCATATTGTTTATTACTGCAACGCAATCAGTAAAAAATTGTTAACTATAAAATTTCTATTTTCAGAATTAGGTAGTTTTATTTGAGCAAAATCTAGCTAGTTCATGAATATTTTGTGATTGATTAGGGCTTACTCAAATAAAGAGGTTGAGAACCACTGATTTAGATACAGAACATAAACAATGGTTCTCTATCGCAAGATTAATCATTTTCTTAATTAGCAAAGCCTTTAGGCACTGTCCCTATCACCCAAAATCATGCTGTCCCATCCACCCAAATTGTTGGGTCTCACCCAATCCACCCATTTTTTTTACTGATTTTGTATCAGTGCATCATATTCGTGTTTCCATGAAAAATTTGTACAATATAGTAGCTACGACAATTATTACTATTATGAAATCAGCAAAAGCTAATGTCATTTTCCTCGGTTCATGTATTTCAGGGTCAACTTCCTGTTTGATGTCTGCCCCGCCGCCCACCTACAGGATGTCACACCAATAAGGGCATCCACTTTTGATTATGTGGTCTCACAGCTAAGGCTCAGCAACAAAAAAAAAAAGGTTTTATTTTTCACCCATTATGTTAGAAAATAAACAGTGTATAGTTATGCTGTCCCATTCGACCTTATGTCCCAATCACCCTTAATTCCCCATATATATATATATATATATATATATATATATATATATATATATATATATATATATAATATATATATATATATATATATATATATATATATATATATATATATATAATATTGTATCATATTGCATAATTTTACTAATTCATGTATTTATTTTTCTAAATATTTTTATATTTATTTTAAGGTTTTTATTTTGCAATAAAAGCCGTAAATTATTTCCAGCTCAGTTTTACTGGAAAAAGGTGGAATACAGTGCAAAACATTTTCACGGATGATGATGCTAGTTTTTAAGTTTTATTTTTTTACAGAATTATGATTAAACAAATGAATTGGCTGAATAAAATATCATAATTTGCATACATGCCATACTAAGTATGGATTTATTGCATCCATACATTTATTGGAATAAGCTTCTAGACACAGCTGGACTACTAATTACAAACAGCTCACTTTTGCAAATTCAGATTGAAATTGTGAAAATTCTGTCATTTTACTCTCTCATGTCATTCCAAGTGAATGAGAGAATTAGCATTTTATTGGGGTGAACTTTCCCTCAAAGTGATCTGGCATTGTTGTTTTATCACTTCATCTGTGACAGTCACTCTAGCTGGGGATTGAATGGATTACAATAGCTTTTTTGTTCACGATAACATATTGTTATTCACTTGTTAGTGTGTGCGTACACCAAACTGATATTTTATATTAAAGAGGACATTTCTGCAGAAAACACAATGACATCATGTAGTGGAAGGTAGGACACAGTTGTTTATTCACTTAAACACCATAGTACATCAACACAGTCATTTCCACACACAATGGTATAGTTTAGGTTAACACAGTCTTTATTTCCCAGTTCTGCACTGCAGCAGAACATGAGTGTTAGTTCAGCTCTGTGCAAGGGCTCGTGGTTGAGTACAGTCAAAAACTGAATTCAAGTGCTGAACGAAATCAAGAGCTTCTAACTTTCTGAGTGGTCCTTCCTCTTCACTTAAGTGCAATACAAAAGAAACACAATCACTAAAACAAACTCTAAACATGGTCTTGTTTAAAATAGAAAAGTCTATTCAGATTCTTTAAGTGTCTTCGAGGTGAGTAGATTAGTAGAATTTAAGAAAGAGACATTTCACAGTTTAGCAGAAATCATTTACAGGGTTCCTCAAAATTCCACTTGAGCATTACAGGAATTGAGGCTTTAGGTCAAATCCCGGTCGTGCCAGGATATGACCTCATCTGTTGTCTTTCTCGGTGACATCAGCTCTTGGCAGCCTCCCTGTTCGCTCTATGTGATTTCAGAGGGTCCATTTATTTCCTAAACAGGCTGGTACAACAGTAAAAACAACATATTCTGTTTTTGTTTAATATCTTCTGTAAAAAATAATTTCTTATTTATATCATTATGGTTTTTCAATAAATAAAGCACCCACCATGTGATAATTTTCTGAGATATTTGCCTTGTAAATCACCATTTTGAGCCAACTGACAACGTTAGTCACTTCATCAGTTCCAGACTTCGACAACATCATCAATCTGTGACATTATTGTTGTCTGCTGGTGCTGTTAAAATGGCGTATAGGGGCCGTTCACACAGAATACGTTTTTCCATTTCACTGCGCTACTTTTCCATTTTCGGACGCGTTTGACGGGATGTGGTGTCTCGCGCATGACACAGCCTATTCTAAAGACGTGGGGATCAAGTTAAAATATGTTCAACTTCAACCCTTAAGGACTGCTGCACACAGAACACATTTTTGCATTTCATCTTTTCATTGCTTTTCTATGTAAATGCACTAGACGTCGCACTTGCGTCTTTTACAGCATCTTAAGCATGAGCGCTGTTTTTAGAATGCTGTGTCAAGTTAAAATAAAGTGTGCCATTCTTTTTCAACAACGTAATAGAAGTGGGTCAGGGCGCTGCCATAATGGTAAACGGCTGCGCCTACATAGTCCAAAAAAATAAAATTTGAATTTCATCCGAATTTTTCATTCCACTACCCTGCAACTTATGTTTGCTTTTTACTTTGCTGCTTTTCCATTGTTGTTCTATGTAAATATGCGGTAGGTGGACATATTTGACCTTTGCACTAGTCTTTTGCAGTGCCTCGTGCATGACACGACATTTTAAAAAGTAGCGCTATAATGAGTTCAACTTTGAGCATCCCTAGACCTTGCTTTTTTTATCACATTATCTAGTGTCTCGCAAAAGCATGGTCTGTGTGAATGGCCCCTTTATCTGCCATATGTGTTCCAGGTTGAAAATGTGTCACCGTTTATCATGACTTTGAGTTTTTACTACAGTATATCTCAAACGGCTCATAGCAACAATTTGTTTTTCTGGGACCGGAAATGCAGCAACAGTCTAGTGACACAATATTCTCAGGTGAATATGGATCACTTCAATGGGAAAGTAGATTATCCTTCTACTTTCTATCTGATGGATCTGTGTTATGGACAAGGGAAGATACACAAGATGTATTTCACGGTCATTAAAAGGCCAGACAGGTTCAGACTAAGACGGAGCCTTCATATCCTTTCTCATCAGTAGCCATCTCACATAGGTATACATATACATTCAAAAACGCACACACACACAACAAGCACCTGTATGCATACTCACACAAGGAGGCATGCATGTAGTCAGGCACATTAGAATATACATTTAACACATATTAGTTCTGATGCTCAGACTGTTCTTGTAAGTAAAGTGCGCAACTTCTAATAGAAAAATCTATGTATGCACAGAACACACAAAGGCATTCATATCAGGGTATGATTAAAGGTAAAGGCCATAGTTATAGCCCTTGTGTACAAAAGGAGCATCTTCATGACAAAAGGACATCATAGAATTGAAGGACATAAGTCATTGTTTCTCAAAAGCCTCTTTGGCTGTGAAAATTCACCCAAAAATGAACATTCTTCCATCATTTACAATGAAAGTCAATGCAATCTAATGTTATTTTGGACCCCATTGACCTTCATTGTTTGAACAAAAAACAGTTGGAAGATTCTTCAAAATTTAAGACAATTTTAGAACAACATGAGGGTGAGTAAATGATGGATTTTCATTTTTGGGTGAACTGTCTATTGTAACATTCTGCAAAAAAAGTGTTATTGAGCAACTTTCTAATAAGTTTGAGAATCATAAAGTACACACAGTTTTTCATTTTTGCGTCAAATTAATTATCAGGCAGGGTTGCATTGAAATCCTTCAATTTGACTATACAAGTGAGTGACATGAAGTGAAGGCCAAGTATGGTAACCCATACTTGGAATATGTCCTCTGCATTTAACCCATCCAAGTTAGTAAAGACACATTAGGAGCAGTGAGTAGTGAACACACACACACACACACACACAGTCATTTCCTGCTGGTATTGAGAATCAAACCCACAACCTTCGGGTTACCTTCTGACTCTCTAACCATTAGGCCACGACTGCTCTATAGTCCAATATTGCTTGCACTCTTCCACTGAGCTACAACTCCTATACTTCAATCCAGTGACATCACATCCTGTCTACTGTCTTTTTCATAGCATCTGTCATTTTAGCCCTCCTTGGCTATACATCTAAAAGGCAGGGAAGTGTGCACTGGCAGTGCTAAACCAATCGATTGCAATTCGCAGGTATTTCTAAACTAACATCAACATGGCACTAGATGGGTTAGACACACTGTAAGGCAAGTCAGAAGTCAATTTGACATTGATTTGCATGGCTCTGTTGAAGTAAGTGAAGCCAAAACTGATAATTGTTGTTTAAAATCTAAAAAGCACTGTAGAGAGGGGAATTTGATCTGATTCATTAAAGAGAAACTGGTTAAAAATCAGTCATCTTTCAGTAAGGTATTCCTTATGGATTTTGTAACATTTCTGTCATGGTTTAAGACCTGTGCATTTAACTGACATCCAAATGAGGTTCATCTGAGCTCTACATTTTGATAATTGCACTGGTTTAATGGCATGGGAACTTTATTTACTCACATTTTAATTTCCCGGTGTATTTTTGTAACAGTAGCATGTGGCACTAGAAAAGCCAATGTTATGGGTTTGATTCACAGGGAATGCAGGGGGGAAAGTGTACTTTGAATGCAATATAATATGTCTGGCAAATGTGTAAATGACATGTGAGTAACAAATAATTAAGAGCAGCACACTACACCAAAATGAGGTTGGATTTAGAGGCACAATGCAAGTATGAACATATCCAGTATGCAAACTAACCTGTCAGCAAATTGCTGACATTCCCTCACAGATCTCACGTAAACTGGGTTTATTAGGTTGGAATGGCACTCATCAAACAGATCCGCTTAGGATCTGAGCACCTTCCAGCAAGCAATCCATTGTTTTAGAGCCATTCTCAATGAGTAATGCGGTTTTAAAGCATGTCACCAGTTTGGTAAACAGAAAGCAGTTGGTTCAAAATGCACAGGCAGGCTACATAATAAAACCATTAACAGCAAATATATGGGATATACTGATATAAATGATGGGATGGGATAAACTTAAAAATAATAAGGAGGTCCTTCATTGTTAGTTGCTTCAGTTGTTGTAGACCAGTGCAATCCCTACTACATGTGCAAGCAAGGTCCCTGCCATGACATCTACTCCTGCTTCTCTTCTAGATACACCTTCACCCGTTTGCGCACATAGAACGCAGTGAGAGCGCTGCAACACGCTGTGAAGATAAAAAGAGCCACTGCATCGTGAGCCAAGTCACCATGAAGACGTTCGTAGAGAGGTCTCCTCTCGCTGAAATCCATTCGCACAGCTTCGATCTGCACTAGAGTGCAGAGCACAAGGAACACGTGGAAGATCTGATGGCCCTGTCCGATGAAGTCGCAACATCCCGGGAGCCAGCGCTCAGGATGGGGGTACGAGAAGAAGTAGGCGCTGATCAGAAAGAAGAGGACCTGATAGCAGTGGTAGACCACCACCTGGTCAGCACAGCCTTGTTCGGAGCTGTAGCATTTATAGATGCGATGGAACACCGGACTGATGTCTAAACAGTAGGCCAGGCCCGAGGGCACCACCTGGAATAGCTTGTGAACGAACTTGGGCAAACTTGGGCTGGCGTACTTGCCGTAGCAGCAGCCCGTACAGGACAGCCAGGCCAGGAAGGCTGCAGCTGGCAAGAAAAAGCTTCGCACTTGAGCGTGCCATTCTTCTTCGACAACGTAATAGAAGTGGGCCAGAGCGCTGCCATACTGGTAAACGGCTACGCCCACATAGTCCAAAAAATAAAAGGTGTAATGGGAGAGCTCAGACTTGGCTGAGAGTAGGTGGGCCAGCGCACTGCAGCCCAGGTAGGTGAACGCGGCTAGGAGCAAGATGAACATCGGCTGGGCGTGCGGGTCTCGCAGGAAATCCACAGTTTCAGACAGCTCCTGAAACTTGACTAAGATAATGAGGGAGGCCAACAGGTGTGTCCACACATTTACAGACTCATTATGCCTCTGAAACAGAGTGAGGAAGTAGTAGCGCCAGTTCTGGTCAGGCGGCCGGTAGCCCGTGAATATGTGTGACTCGCGGAAAACCCACGGCACATCGCTCACCATCACAGTACAAGGCAGTTTAGGGAAGGCTGACTCCAGGAAACGTGGGATCTGGCGAAGTTGCTGTGCATTGATGAACAGCCGCCCAATCTGCTCCATCACAACCGTCGCCATAGTGAGGAAAAATTAAGCGGCCGTCTAGCGTGAAATCTGTTTGGGGAAAGTATTAAACAGTTAAATAGTACCCTTGGCTTCTTTGGCAAGTTCACAAGGGAAAAATATCAAAATACAATGTTTTTTTACACTCTCACCACTTTAAGTTGTCTACCAACAGTTTGAATATATGCATCCCATATGAGTCATAAAAATTTACAGTACAGTTCAGATAATGTATTGTAAACATTCTGTGGAGGAAATGATGGTCATGGAAATTATTTGTCATGCTGAGGACAAACACATAGCAAACATTTTAGTTTGTAAATGACTCACAATATACAACTTTGGCTCACATTAACTTTAAATAACTCTCCGTTTAGGTTCACAAAGTTGTAGACATTTTCATAGTTTAAGATTAAAAGTCTTAGCTGGGTTAAAAAAAAAAATTTAAATACACATTTGAAAAATAAATCATGAAGACAGTAAAAAGTTTCCAACACATTTTAATGTGAATTTCAACCAAAATAAATATGAAGATGAACCCAGTTAGTTTTAATATAAAATCAACCACTAGGACGTAAAAGTAGCTATCTGAAGTTGCAGAACCCTTATATTTATAAAGCTTTGCGTTTTTTTAAAGGTTTTAATTGGTATGGTTTTAAGATCGTGGACTGTAGCCTACTTTTTATTGGCTTAGTTATTTCCATTCTATTTGAATGCAAACCACAATCTAAACGGTCCATGCAAATTGATAGGCCTACTGTTAATTAAATATCAGGATCATTCAAATTTTATTTGATCAAAAACGTAAGCAAATAGGTAGCAAAAACTGGTTTATCCTGAAAATTAGGGTAACGTGATGTAAAACGGGGCGTTTCTTCTCACCGCTTACGCAACATCAGCTCGCTGCGTAAAGATCCTCGTGCACATTAATTAATAAGGACGAAACTGATCAAACGAAATCATCGATCATAATGTCTGGGAAAATAATGATTTTTAATTTTCGAATCTGTTAAAAAGACGTAATAGAAGGGGGACGCTGTGGACAATTTTAGTGATGGCATCCCAAAAGGCAGACAACCCTTCCCACACCCTCAAGCTGTCTCGTAAAATCTCGAAAAAGAAACGTGAGACGCCGGAAGCGCAACAATGCAGTCTCGACGAAATTCAACGTCTAAGTTACAGGTGCAAGCAACAACCCAACATGTTTTCTTCCTTAATTACCTTACTGTACATGTTTTAACAAATAACAATCTATTTTGAGCTACGATAATTAATTATCCGTTTGTACACCTTAACGGTTCAACACAAAGGCTATATTATGTTTATTTTTACGTTATCTAAAAGAATATATAGTGAATAGGGTGGATATCATTTTCACCTTTCATTTATAGCCTTACACAAATGATCGATAAATTAACTGGTTTACCTTTTAAGAGGATAATCCCCAGTCAGATAACTGCATTTAACCGCGCCTTCATATGCGTCTTGAGGAAGCGAAATAAAACAAAGAAAATTTCATAATGAAAAATTACGTAAAAATTTGTTGAGCGGGAGAGGTTCCTGTCAGCTCCCTGCAGTACCGCTGTCAGATGGACGAAATCTAAAGATTTCTGATGGGCATGTAAACTGTCCAATCAGAAAGACCGAAGAGTATTGTCCCCGCCTTCGTCTAGAGTAACTCGCCAATAGGAAACACCCTTAAGGTGGAAACACCCTGTCAAATGTATGGGCTGTGAAATGTGAAACTACCCTCTTTTTATTAATACCGCCTACATGCCCTCTTTAATAAAAGGTGATGTGAGAGCCACTGAGGTATCACACCGACAAACATATCACATGTGCCCATATATTTGCTTATGTGCACATGTGTACTGTATAAAGTAGCAAATTCCCCTACATCCAGTTAACAGCACAGATTTGGCAAAAGTCACATGGCATACATATTTAAACACTACATTTTTATTGTCCTGTAATTACAATTAATTAAATTTAAAGGTAATTTTATTTGTACACATTGTCTAATATGTAGACATTGTGAATGCACTTGTGCTAAAGTTAAACTATGTGAAGGCTTATCTCATCACCCACACAGCCACCCTGGCTGACAATGTGTCCTTGTCATACTCATTTCACAGTGGAAACAAAGATCCACATTGTGAATTTAGAATTATTCAGCAGGCTGGGTCATAACAACATGTGGATGACTGGAGGAAATTTGGACATTTGACCTTCATAAACCGTCCTAGACCTTCATAAACCTTCACACAGACAAGCAGATGATTTCATTTTTATTTTATTCAATAAAAAAAAAACATTTATTCAAACAACATATAACTGGGCGTAATCTATTTATTTTATTTTATTGATCTACTAAGGGAGATCAGAATTTGGAAATAAGGTATTCATTTTAGAAAAGATTGATGCATTACTTCCTTACACATAATGATGTGACAGCAATATATAAGCCATTCATCATTGCAAAGCAATACATTTTCAATACAATACAACTCTATTTTGACAAAAAAAAAAATCCATAATAGTTGATTATGTCAATGTTTTCCCCCCTGAAATCATTTTGAGATTTTTCACAAAAACCTTTTCCAATATCGGTTTGACAAACTAAAACCACTAGATGCCAGTATAGTTCAAATAGTCTCAAGTGACGTATTTTATTCGTTTTTCTGGTAACACTACAATAATGTTTCATTTGTTAACATTAGTTAATGTATTAACTGGCCATGAAATAACATGAGCAATACATTATTTACTGTATTTGTTCATCTTTGTTAACATCAGTTAACAGCTTCATTGTTTGTTCATGTTAATTCAGTGCATTAACTAATGTTAACAAATACAACTTTTGATTTTAATAATGTATTAGTAAATGTTGAAATTAACATTAACAAAGGTTAATAAATGCTGTAGAAGTGCCGTTCATTATAAGTTCATGATAACTAATGTAACCTTATTGTAAAGTGTTACATTAAGATTTTTATTGTCAGATTTTTTTCCCCCAAATACTTGCATTTATTTTTTTTTCATTAGTGCATATTAGGTATGATTTACTAAAGGAAATGCTTGTGGATAATGTTTAGTATTAACACGAAAAATCTCATGCAGATTATAAAGAGTACATCAAAAAGTGTCCCAAAAGATTAAATTATTATTTTGGTAAAATCTTTTTTTCTGTATAGAATTACAGACACTGCCATTCATCTCCATAATGTAAATATTTTAAGAAGTTATTTTACTCCACATTACAATCGGCTGACTGCAGATCAACAAAGAGGCAGTGGCAAAACTGGTACCATAATAAACAACTGTGCAACTTTATTAAGCTCAAAGGATGGCAGTACTGACATACAAAGGAACAGGTGCACAATGCAATATACCAAGTATATATTAGACCTATGCATAACACAGGCATGCATCCCTATCAGTAAAACACTGCTCATTTTAAATGCTATAGAGCTGCAACTAGACAAATCTACAGGTTAGAGGGTAGGATGAAAGACACAACTGAATACACACAGTGATGAAATGTTGTGCACCAGCTTTCCCCCAAAACCCCTTAATAAAAAAGTGGCAAGTACATGGATCCAAACATGGAAAACAGGCCATTTAATGGAAGAAAAAATAAATATTTGGATACATTAAAAAACCCAACACTATACCCTAAATGAAAAGGAAAATGTGAGAGGAAACTTAGTTTTCATCCTCGCCCCCCTCTTTTGTTTCTTTGTTCTTTCGTACCTCTTCAAGCTTCTTGTCCTAAAATAAAGAAACAAATGACCATTAAAATCTTGTATTTTTCAATAAAACTAAAGTTTTATGGATGTATGTATTCATCTATACACACACACACCTTCTCTTTGAATTTCTCGTTCATAGCTGCCATGCGTGCTGTGCGGTTTTCTTTGTTGGCTTCCATTTTCTGGTTAAGCTTCTCCTCTGCCATCTTGCTGAAGTTGTTGTTCTCCTCCATTGCTTTCTGAAGGACCTCCTTCTCATGCTCTCGTTTCTCAGCCAAATGCTTCAGGACCTCCGCCTCATGGTTCTAACATGAGGAACAAATGAAGAAAAAAAATGAGGAACAGAATGCAGGATCAGTATGCAATTCATTGCTAAACAACCACTTACCTTGCGTCTCTCCTCTGCTGCATCCAGCTTTTTCTGGATCTCATCCAGAGATACCTCCTTCTTCTTGGGGGTAGAAAGTGGGAATTCTCCCTTGGCATCTGGAGCCGTGGGACTCAGGATGACTTCAAAAGCCTGTCCTGAGGCACGCTTGTCCAGTTCCTTAACCTGAAAGTCTATGAATGATACAGCACTGCATTTAATAATCCACACTCCATTTTCTTTGCAGAATGACTTCATTTAGGTTATGGTTATAGTGAAGCATATTGATTTCGAAATCACATCTTACCTCCAGAGGACGCCATTGCACTTCTAACCTCGAAGGTTTCGCACACCTGCCAAATGAAAGCGTATAATACATTAAATAATATCAGATATTATAATATAAAAATGTTGCTACTAAAATTGATACAACTTATGCGTACACAATCTTTTCTCTTAATCATCTGTATTCTGTCACATGTTGTAAACAAGTATTAACATTCATATATTGTAAACAAGCCTGAGCTATACAACAGCCTTTTTATCATCTTCAAGGTAAGCTATTCATGAAAAATACATTTGAGTGGAATCAGTCTCTGCTGTGATATATACAAGAGAAAAAAAACATATAAATAACTATAAATAGCACACTTCTTTAGGGAGTGGCGTCGCCACAATAATCATGCATAATTTACTAAGTGAATGATATTATGGGGAGGAAACAAGCAAGACAAAAATGTTGTTAAAAATGCTAAATGTCCTGCCCATTAAATGGCAATATATCCTTTTTGTGTTGTTGCTGAAAGCCAAGAAAAGGACGAGTCGCTGCCAGCACAGTAATCCATCTATTCAGACGTGCTGTCATCGTCAACCAATTAAACGACAAAAGTTCAATTATAATCTGCAATACAGGGTGTCCACTCGGGTGAAATGTAGAGAAAACAAATCATATCCTTTTGTAATGTGATGTGATCGAACTGGTCATTGAGAGAAACAAAGGATATATTGTGTAAGAAACGAACAAAGACAAACAGGGCAGTGATCCTCCAGCTAGTTCGTTGTACAAATTCGTCGCATATTAAGTATTAGACAAACTTGACATCTTAAATATAACCTGACTACAAATCATCACTCGATGGCTGAAAATAAACATCCAGCACTAGCAGCTAGTGCTTGACCGATGGGATGCAGGATCTCATCTGGAGACAATAGATGGCCGAGATACACCCTGAACCCCCATTTTAACATCATGCAAAAATCCATAATATTACATACCATACCATATTAAATAACAACGATGATAGCATAATAATGATCAAGGAACATGCTAATATTAAATGCAACCTTTACAAATAATTGTATGAATTTATGACCCGTTTCCAGCAAACAAGATCACACCCAAATCTCTCCCATTTCACACCAGACACTAACCTTACTGCACTGCCCACTGAAAAGAATAATCTTCAGTGTTGACATGCAAAATGCATATTGCTATATGTTCATTAATCGATGTTAATGATGCATGCGAAGATAAATAAAATCATTTGTCCGGATTAGTTGGTGAATGCACAAACAACGAAGACAAAAGACGTCGAGACCCTTAGATCACCTGTCACGTATTTTGGACTAACGTTATATGGCGGGCTTGTTGTTCAAATTTGAGGTAAAATAAAAAAACGTTCAAGTCTGTGTCAGCAACAGCAAAATATACATTCCAAAATGAACTAATAAGAGCCAGATAGGCTAATGTTGAGCTGCACCTCGACCATTTGCACAACTCCTCCAGATTAAACGACGGTAAACACAAAATCTTAATGGTCGCGCGACGACGAGCAGCTGCGATGGCTATTTTTAAATTCATGGACTTTATTTGTTACGGTAACTATCTAACCATGCAGAATATTCTCGATGCCCTTGTCTATTATCTACCTCCTCTCCCCAAAGAGTGATAAATAATGGTGTTACTTAAAAAATGTAACCCAGTAACTTAGCAGCTAAATGTTTAGTTTTGATAATTGCATTGCCTGTCACGTGAGGAACAATTGGGATACATTGCAAAAATATTAATATTTGAAAACAAAAAGCACACACCCTTAGATGAAGTGGAAATCAGAGCCAGAGTTGACCGCGCGCGCAGATTCCTCTCTGCCTCAGCATCAACCGTTCGCGCAAAAGAGGACCAAAATGTGTTACGTCATATTTTGATGTGACCAATGACTGTCGAGTACAGAATTCTGGGATATGTAGTAGCCCTACTCTATAATTTCAACTGCGTAATAAGATCGTAGTCCTAATTTTTTTTTTACATGATTGCCATATATATGACCGCCACCTTCACATTTACACAGTATAATGCTTATTTATTAATATAAATGTAGTCATAAATTATAAATGGTCATTACAGAGCACTGGTAGCCTATAGAATATAGGCAAACTGTTGGCTACTTAATTTAGAGGAATCAAATATGACAACTTGAGACTAGCAAATTTATTTTCCTTAAAAAGTAACTTGGTGAGGCTTTATTATACCTGACCTCACCCATAGTCTTAGTCATGCAGAGATATGCAGCCCAAGAAATGAATAGAAAGCTGCAACATGTGACCTACTTTACAAATTGTTTTTAAAGCAATCTGGCAATTAACAGTTCACTTGGCATTAGTGATTGTTTTGCTTCTGTTCTTTTCAATGCCTCAGTGAATCCTCTGTCATTGCATGAACTTTAGCTAAATGGCAGAGCTGATAGTCTCAGCACTGCGTTTCAAGCTGACTTGTTTTTACTGTCTTGAGGCTGGTGTTTGTTTCTGTGTCACTGAATGGTCTTGGTCTCTGCCTGAGAAAGGCAAATGTTTGGAGTCAGTTACTTGTTTTGACTATTCTAAATGCATAAATATTACATTGCAATTAATAACTTAATAGCAGATGCTCTTATCCAAAGGAATATTTTTTTTGCTCCTCAGTTAAATATCTCTCTAATATTTTCCTTGTAGGCCTTATCTCTGTCCAAAAGTGCTTGTATCATGCTCTGCCAGTCTCCTCCTGCCCCACCCTGGATCTCATTCATCCTGTATAAGGGGGGAGACATTTAGTAAGCTGCCCAGGGAAAAAGGGGAGCAGATGGTGCTTAGATGCCTCGCCCTGTCTAGGGTCTCTGGTGTCTTACACAAAGACACAAAGAAAGCTGGGGAAAAAAACTGCCATGGAAACTTTTGGGCTGGTATTACTGGGGCCAAAGGCTATCATTAAAAGCTATTTTAGCATTTTAAATTAAATTCATCAGCAGGCCTGGGCTGTTTCAGAGACTTGCTACACATGTGTTGCTTATCACACATGTTGCTGATTGGCATTTTAAAGGAACGCTAATGCATCATGTAAGTATTTATCAAAACTACCTATCCAATCTAATATATATATATATATATATATATAATATATATATATATATATATATATATATATATATATATATATATATATATATAGTCATAGCTTTCAGACACCAAAACAGTCCAACAAAGGTTTTAAGGTTTAAGTCTTTTAGTATACAGTATAAAATTGTCAATACAAATTGATCATGATGAAAAACACCACGTCCTTGATCTTCCTTCGTTATGTGTCAACCTTATTATAATTCGGCTATAAACCTAAAAACTGGTACTTGATCTAAAATGTTTTTAAAAGCCAATCTATCCACAGCCGAATACGCACTTTGACTGACCCATGTGGACCAGATGTGCATAGATTAATGCCAAAATACATTCTGATAAATGCATTGGAACATCTATTGGCAGGATTGAGGATCAAATGTCTGCAGGCAGACAGACAGATAGATACTGCGTGTTTAATTTCCCACCGCTGACAGTGACCCAGTTTGCAGAACCACTGAGCAACAGAGAGACTCTCTCTCTCTAATGGACCACTGAATACACAGCCTGAATAGGTACAGCAAAAAAACAGAACAAAGAAAAAACACTTCTATTTGAAAGCTGGCCTGCTTCTAATATGCAATGTTTGCTTTTTTGAGACAGAGTTTTTTTTTTTTTTTTTTAGTGCCTAGGCTGAAGTCATCACATTTTTAGATGGATCTTTGGATGATGTCATGAAACGTAATGCCATGGTGTTATGTAATGTTCCTCCTCTTTGGACAGAGTGGGGGATGTTAGCTTCGATAAGTGTGATGCCCCTCCCATACCCTAACCACAATGACATGCACATGCTTTTTTCACACAAACACATCCCCTCCCAATGTCTTTCTGCTCGGTCTCCTAAAGCACCTCAGAGAAAGGAAACAAATAGAAAAGACAACAAATAGAAAATATATACAGTAGCCTATTTTTTTTAAAAAAATAGTATGTGAGGGCCTGTCATTGACTGGCTTTATCATGGTAATTCATCACTAATGTATTAAGCAGTTAATGGACCATTTGTTTGCCATTACATCACTAGGATCCAAGTTTAACATGTGTTCTGTGCTGCCTCCATTAGGGAGTGAAAAGGCTTGTGATGAATTACAGATTAATGAAGCACACATCTCTGTGTTGGGATGTCCAGCCAGCCATGCGATTTCGGATGCAGACTCAGAAACGTCTCTAAGCACTTCCCCTTGGTGGGTATCCTTGCCTTGTTTAAATTTTCTTGGACATACCCTCGACGCCTCATTTTTGTCAGAGGGAGCAAGTCTACTCAATGGCAGCATCCGAAAACTGATAAATGCTGCATTCGGAGGACACATTCCAAGGTCAGAAGGCATCAAGGCACATTTCCTGAGATACCTTCATCTGATCGATTTTTGAAGGCAGCAAAGATGAATAAATATGGCATCTGAAATTTGCAGCTGGTCATCAGTTTGTATGTACATTTTTGATCAATGTTTTCCAGGTATGTCATTTCAAGCAAGAAATTACTATTGTAGATCATTAAACCGTAACACTGCCTCAGAAGTCTGTCCGAAATCAATTTCGTGAGGTACCTTCGTGCGCAAACGCTGCCTGCAAAGTCATTTCCTGATAAGGCAGTGAGGCAACAAGTCAGCTGCCTACTTTTTCAGATGCAACCAACCACTTGAACCGCAGATCTATAGACCACAATGCAACACAATTGTGATGTCACAGCAGGTCACGCTTACCCCCACCCCACACGACTCTAGTGTATGATATTGGAGTTGTATTGTTTTTTAACCGCATACCTTAAGCTGACTGTTATAACTGTATATATAACTATTAATTTGTGTATTTTTTATATTTTTTCCAACAGCCCAAGCATACATACAGACCTATAGAATGGTGCGTAAAACAAATTGATAAGGAACAAAAAAGGTAAATGATAAATCAGCTGCATAGCGGATTCCAAGATCAAGGGCGTTCCATTTAAACCCATTGCAACGGTTCAGAAAGGAGTGAGCACTGGGCACTTGTGCAACGTAAGCAATGGTGTACATCTGAGTGAACGACACAGGGGGAAGTTGGCGAGGGAAATACATAAAAAACGGACTTTTGGAAAATGAAAAAAAAAATGGAAAAGCAGCCTTCTCTTCTCTTCTCTTCTCTTCTCTTCTCTTCTCTTCTCGGATGATGTATTTCTCGGCAGGACAACGTCGCTCATGACATTGCAGCAATAGCAAACGACAAAGATCCAATCAATTCCCGATGGGTAAAATCAAGTTCTTGTTCGAGAAGCCTTTTTTATTCAGATATATGTTACAATATATAAAATACTTCCATTTCACGCCTACTTTAAAGGGTTAGTTCACCCAAAAAATAAAATTCTGTCAGTAGGCCTAATACTCACTAATACTCACGTGAACTCACGTTAGAGGCCCACACGTAAGAAAATTAATAGTTGAATAAAGTCGTTATTTTTGTTTGTTTATTGTGCACAAAAAGTATTCTCGTTGCTTGATAAACGTATGAGCCACTGTAGTCACTTGGACTATTTTAACGATGTCTTTACTAACTTTTCTGGGCAGGCAGATGCAATTACCTAGCAGCCTATGAATGAGTCAGACAGCTCTCAGATTTCATCAAAAATATCTTAATTTGTGTTCCGAAGATGAATGATAGTCTTACGGGTTTGGAACAACATGAGGATGAGTAATTACTGATTTACTGAATTACTGAGTAATTTTGGGTGAACTAACCCTTTAAGATAAACTCTTCTGTGGGGAACAAAATTGTGAGATAAAAAGTTGCAATTAACATTTTAATTGTTTTATTCCGTGGCCGAAACTGGCTTCCATAACTGCATGCAGTTTCTCTGTAGCCTACTGCTAAAAGGTTTTAACTAAATGTATCAACTGATGTTTGACCCCTATTGTTGATAATTTTCATCCTTTGCTATAGGCGTAATCATTACAGATGATTTTTCCCATAAAGCACACTGTTCCAGGAACAGATGACATTACACCCAACAATGAGACTGTCTCTACACACAATCTAAACTGTTCTCCTTGGCACTTTTCCTTTTGTGTCTCTCCCAATGGTGTCCAAGTGGAAAAATACCAGTGTCTCCTGGGAGGGAGCGCTGACGGTTGCTCCAGTATAAAGTTGTAATGCTGGTAGCCGCCTCGATCAAAATGCACAATGGAGAGGCAGATATCAGCTGCCTAGTTTTCTCCAGCCCAGAACGGCCCGCCAACATTTCAACAAAAGATCCGATTATAGCGGTCAGAAACCGGGTGAACTGAATAGCCGCCTAGTCGGTCACAGGGTGGGAGGGGGTACATTCAGTTGAATCTGTTTCCTACTCTTTTATCCCTATGAATGACAACAAACCCATTAAACCGACCAGGGAATAAGTGCTGTATAACAGAACTTACGGCAGCAATTTAACTTGTTCTTAGTTACCTTTTTAATTACAGTTACAGGCCAATCAGTGTCCAATTCTTAAACGTATGACCCCATAAGCCGGTTCTTTTAAGAGAATCAAAAACATGGGCAATCGGGGCAGTCTGATTCATGACTGATTGAATGACCCTAATTGAGTCGATTCTGTTTTGTGAAAAAAACACATAGGCCTACCCTACAGTTTACAACTAAACGTGAGGTTTAAAATCATTGAAGTTACCAACTGGTTCTTCATATGACCATGTGTAGGCCTAATTAAAACTAGAATGAAAGATTATGAGTTAGTTATGAGTTTTGTTAGTAGTACTTTATAAAATAAAGTAAAATGCAATATAAACTGGCTGTGTTTTGATCCATTAAAGAATCGGCTCACAAGAGTCGTTCGTTCACCAGCAGCATTGTCTGTTTCGCTGTGGATTCAGTAGCGGTGTTGTGTTGTGGCGCCACATGTTTTTATCACTGAAAACTGTTTTTAGTACGGTGTTATGTCTGCATCACAGGGAAAGAATGCATGTGCAATGTTTCCGGTACTTTTTAATGGCTTTAGTTGCTAAATAACCTCATTGTGCTATACTTGATATTCACATTTGTTTATTTAGGAGATGCTTTTATACTTTAATTGCATAGGCTACACTCACAATATGCAGTGGGTTACTTGTGGGAATAAAAACCATGACCTTGCCGTTGATAATGCCAGCATGTTATTGGCAGAAACTCATTTAACATTTAAAGATAAGCTGGGCCATTTCAGGCTTTTATATCAACATGAAGCTGACCCCTCCAGAGGACACTTTTGTTCAGTGATTATTTTCATATGATCCAATCAGTCACTCGTTTTGATGTTTGATGTTATTTAAATCATGGTTCTCAACAGGTCGATGTACAGAGAATAGCTGGAGCTAAATGCAACTAACCAAATAATTATGCAAAATAAAAAGATGGGTCAATTAATAATAACAAAAAAAATTTATTCTAAGTATTGTTATTACCATTATTATTTAAGCATTTTTGCTCATCCCTAATTAATTATTAATAAAAAAAAATTGGTACTGTGTTTGGTTGCCACTTCATGTCCAATGTAAATTCTAATGCAAAACCAGCTAACAAACCACTTATTTAAACCATTGCAAATTCTAATCCAATGAAAGCCTCTTTTTCCCGTCGTGGATCATTGTGGCTCATGCAATAAATCACAAAGGAATTCGTTGTGGTTTTTGCCTAGAGGTCTGACTTAATGTTTGTCTGCATGTCTTTTTCCATCATTGCACCTCTGTCTCTCTATCCATTGCGCTCACTTTGGCTCTCCCCTCCTCCACTTGCTCCATCTCTCACTCTTTCTCTCTCTACCTCAGGCAGCATGACTGGCACGTTAAACGGCATGTGCCTCGAGTCTGAGTTGGTACTGCCACCCCATGCTCACATCAACACATCCTCATTTGCAACAACACAACAAATTCCTCTGGCCCGGCACAGACAAGAAGCCATGCACAAAATACTATTAGGCTCAGGACCAAAGAAAAGGTCACCCCTCGGTTAAGGTCTTCAGTCTGTTTTACGGAAGATCTGAGGGTGCCATGGATGGAGTCACTGCCTGGGGTTGCTTGCGACTACAAGCTGTGCTTTCACATGACATGTAGTTCTCTTACGAGAGTACTCTCGTGTTGCGTAAGCTAGCTTACGCTACGGGAAAACTCCTTTTCTCGGAGAATACTGAAGCCAAAAAATTATCCTTTAATTTTCTCATATTTAAAACGCATGCTTGCACAGAGCAGACCTAGAATAGGCAGCTCGTGCGCCTATTGGCTGCTCTGCGGCAAGATGCTGCAACCTATCGGTGGACTGGGAGTGACGTCAGCACCAATAGCAGCGCGGGTGCCCGAGTGCGTCACGTCCCGCCAGAATAGGCGTGGCTTACCTCTGTATAAGCCCGGTCCAGATAGGGTGTTCTTTGATTTTTCTCCACTTCAGCGAAAGTATTCACATCGCTGACTCTCCAGAGAAGCCGCGCCGTCGAAACAAGCACCTCAGCGGGACGAGCCCTCTGCACTGCAGTTGGAAGCCGCCTTCGCCGCTTCATCGCCGTACCTGCTGCGCTATCCGGCGCCCATATCCTTTTCATATTCCTTCTCTAGTATTCTAAAAGAGCAAGAGGCGTTGTTTCAAATGCCTCGAGTTTCCAAATGCGGCTCGTGTCGAGCCCCTCTCAGCGACAATGTGCGAGTCTCGCCGCGGCCGGACCGCCATTGAAAGCAGCACGCATCGCTCTCACAGCTCCCTCGACGGAGGCGGCTGGAGTAGTGTATTTCGCAGCCAACGAGCCCGTTACGTTACCCGCTCGCCTGCACACAAAAGCCGTTTTCACGGCTACCCGAAAAAAAAAAAAAAAAAAAAAAAAAAAAAAAAAAAAAAAAAAAAAGTGTGCGCTTCCCGCCTGGGACGGAACCGCGCGTAGCTTCCTTTACGTTACAAGGAAGCTACCGCGCCCCCGCAGAAGCAGTCACTCTGCCCCTTGTGGGATCGCGCAGTGATAAGCGCCGTTCCCAAGGGCTGCCGGAGCCTGTAGCTACAGCGACGCGCTCGCCGAAAAGCCTCCCTCGAGCCTCGCTTTTTCACCTTCCCCGCCTCCCTTCACCGACGCGCAGCTGCCGCTCACGAGCCTCACTGCCGTCGCGTTTGAGGTTGAGGGACACGCATCAATAGACTGCTGTTCTAACCGCGCGTAGCTTCCTTTACGTTACAAGGAAGCTAGCGCGCCCCTGCAGAAGCAGTCACTCTGCCCCTTGTGGGACCGCGCAGTGATAAGCGCCGTTCCCAAGGGCTGCCGGAGTCTGTAGCCACAGCGACGCGCTCGCCGGAAAGCCTCCCTCGAGCCTCGCTTTTTCACCTTCCGCGCCTCCCTTCACCGACGCGCAGCTGCCGCTCACGAGCCTCACTGCCGTCGCGTCTGAGGTTGAGGGACACGCATCAATGGACTGCTGTTCTAACCGCGGCTAGCTTCCTTTACGTTACAAGGGAGCTACCGTCGCTGCTCGCGCTACTCAAGCTTATGTTGTTTCCCCCGTGGCTCAGTGGCTAAACTCTAAGCTTTCGCGCCAGAGACCCGTGTTCGATCCCGGCTCTCGCAGCAGAAAAAATTTATGCAGCTCTCCTCTCTGAGCTCGCGACCAGCTTTCTTACGTACAGGAAGCGAGCGCGCGAACCGAGACGTCACTGTCGAAAGAAAGTGCGGTTTTTTGTCCCGCCGAGGCCTGACAAACTCCCTCTTCTTCTCAAACATTTCCCAGCTCCTCCTAGTACGAGCGGCCGGTAATGTCTATACTGCAGTAGTGTGCCTGTTATACACGCACGCCTGTAAACAGTGCCGACACACACACGAAAACTGTGATGACGCTCTCTCTCTCTCTTATCTGCTCGCGGCAACTAAAGGCTCGTACACACCGGGACGAATATCGGCTCGCGTTATTCGTCAGCGTTTTTCAACGCGTTTTTTGTGTTCACACCCAAGCGTTTTTCGCTGACGATGAGCTGAGTGAACATGCAAATTCATTCCCTGACATTAGATGGCGCCTAATGTACAGAAATACCCCGGTCCAGGTCCACAAAGTGCTTCTGACACTCGCTTGTCACTCAGAAGAAGAGAGCAAGTTTGTCGCGTTTGTCATACAGTTCTTTATTCTCATTTGTGTCTCTTTATATTGACAACAACAAGACCGAAAGCTCTACATTCATCTGGCCTTGCATCTTCCTCGTCTTATTTCTTCCCGGCAGAGCGTAGTAGACGCACGCTCTTCTTCTTCGCCATTACGTATGTGTGCTCGCCCAGACCGTTTTGTGTTTGAGCGCCCCCAAGTTGTGTTTTACTGTAACTTCAGAAGCTCCAGACACGTGAGCAAAAGCGCCAATCTCATTGGTCGGATAGTTTTTGACGCGGCGCGTCAAACAAAAAAAACGAACCCGAGGCGTTTTTTTAAAAATGACGCTTTTACGCGTGGCGTTTTACGCGTCGGTGTGAACACTCACATTGGCGCCCTTTGTTTAGTCACGAGGCGTTAAACGTCGGCGAATAACGCGAGCGAAATTCGTCCCGGTGTGAACAGGCCTTAAAGCTTACGTTGTTTTCCCTGTGGCTCAGTGGCTAAACCCTAAGCTTTCGCGCCGGAGACCCGTGTTCGATCCCGGCTCCCGCAGCAGATAACATTTATGCAGATCCGGCTCACGCCGATGGTGTTTTAGTGTAGAAAGGTGCCCACATCTCAGTGTTCACCCCTACACGCAAGCACGCTCGTGTTATTCACAGAGCCCACTCCCTTAAAGCGGGCAACCGCTCGAGTGTTGAACGTAGGAAATGTGTCCGCGAGTTCGCGTCCACGCCTATTTTTCTGCCCGCTCTATCACTAAAGACTCACGGCTGGACCACAGTCAAAGTTTATTTCCCTGTCAGTCCCCTTCAAAAAGGCTACTGCAGTGGTCCATTTAGCAGCCAACGAGCCGGTTCATTTACCCTCTCGCCTGCACACATACGCCGTTTTCACGGCGACCCAGAGAAATCTCAAAGGAGTATACTGTCTGGCTCACGCCGTTGGTGTTTAAGTGTAGTGCAAGTGCCCACGCCCCAGTGTTCACCCCTACACACAAGCACATCAAATCTCGTGTCACTCACAGAGCACACTCTCATAAAGCGCAGAGAAGCCGCTCGAGTGTTGAATATAAGAAATGTGTCCACAGGTCCGTGCCCACTATCTGGCCGCTCTGTTACACGTTCAATAAAACAGGTTATGAATGTAAGTCTCGTGCCCGCCGGAGAGCGTTCACGCTTACTAACACACACCTCCCCCCGGGCGCCGCCCGCGGCGTTAAAACGAAGCACAGGGCATTGATATGACGCTCCCTATCCGTTATGATCGGGGCGTCACATACACTTGCAAGTCTCGTGCCCGCGCACACGCGCTCACGCTTACAGAAAGCTTTTCCGCCCAAAGCGCTGCTCGCGCGTCAAAAAGTGAGAATAAAATGCTCCCCATCCCTTATGATTGGGACTCCTCACATAAATCAGCCGGTCTCGGCTTTCAGTGAGCAGCCATTGCCCAGAACCGAGAGCGCGCGCGCCGCGCTTTCGGCTCCGGTTCAGTTTCACAAGCCCGCAAACGGCGGCGATCTGAACCCGGAGGCCATTCGCCCCCTAGCGGCTCACATAGCTGCGTGGGAAATTATCCCAGGGATTTCAGAAGGGGTTCTCAGCACAATAAAGCAGGGCTATACACTTCAATTCATTCGCCCTCCCCCGCGCTTTCGAGCCCGGTCCACGATGATAGTGAATGCGGAAGTAGCACACCTACTTCACGCAGAAATAGCAATACTGCTGTGCAAAGGGGCTATAGAAAAAGTACCGCCTTCTCTTAGCGAGTCAGGCTTTTACAGCCGATATTTTCTTGTACCCAAGAAGAACGGAGCTTTCAGGCCCATCCTAGATCTGAGACATTTGAACAAGGTGCTTGCAAAAGACCGTTCAAATGCTTACAACCAGGAAAATCCTCGCGCACGTTCGCCCGAGGGACTGGTTTATTTCTCTAGATCTGGAGGATGCCTATTTTCTGTTTCAGATATCACCCCGTCACAGGCAATTTTTGAGATTCGCCTTCGACGGTCAGGTATATCAATACACCGTCCTGTCGCTCGGCCTGTCTCTAGCACCCCATACATTTACGAAGTGCATGGACGCAGCGCTCGCCCCCCTGAGAACTCAGGGGCTGCGAATAATGAACTATCTGGACGACTGGCTGATATTGGCTGTGTTCGCCACCTAGCCGCGTTTTTCCAGAAGGGCAGCTTTCTCCCTTTGAAAACGTTTCAACGGATGCTGGGCTGTATGGCATCAGCTGCAGCGGTGCTCCAGCTGGGCCTATTGCGCATGCGCCCGCTCCATCACTGGTTGAATGCTTGCGCGTCTCGCCGAGCCTGGGATTCTGGCGGCCAGAAAATCAGAGTGACTCAGACCTGCATAGCGGCTCTGCAGCCCTGGTTAGTAGCCGACTGGTACCAGCAGGGAGTGACGATGGGAACCATCTCTTATTGGAAAGCAGTTTCGACAGATGTGTCCAACTCGAGTTGGGGCGCGCTGTTCGAAGGCAGACCGGCCTTTGGCCAGTGGTCAGACCAAGAGAAGTGTTTTCACATAAACTGTCTTGAGATGATAGCGGTCGAAAACGCGCTGAAGCGCTTCCTCCCGTTCATACAGGACCAACACGTTCTCGTTCCGTCGGACAACATGTCTGTGGTTTCCTATGTAAACCGTCAGGGTGGTGTCAGATCCAGGAACCCCTGCAATCTGACGGAACGCATCCTTGTTTGGTCCCAGATGCACCTGTGCTCGCTGAGGGCGGCGCATGTGCCTGGCCATTCGAATGACGGTCCAGACAAACTGTCCAGGGACAACGTTCCCCTGGGGAATGGTCCCTGCACCCCCAAACGGTCCAGAAACTGTGGCGCCTATTCGGCAGAGCGGAAGTCGGCCTATTTGCGTCAAAAGACAATGCTCATTGCCCGATGTTCTTTTTGAAGAACCAGGACACCCTGGCCCAGGTCTGGCCCAGCCTCCCTCTGTATGCTTTCCCTCCGGTCTCTCTGTTACCACAGGTAATCAAGAGAGTCAGGGAAACGCGCCCACTCGGTGCTCCTCATAGCTCCGCACTGAGAGAATCAGAATTGGTTTCCGGAACTAGCACGGCTGTCACATGCAGCTACGTGGCCTATTCCGGTGAGGGCAGATCTCCTCTCTCAGGCTCGCGGCTCGATCTGGCATCCCCATCCAGAGCGCTGGTCTCTGCACGCATGATTGATCAACGGGTACTCGTTACCCTGCCAGAAAGAGTGATGAGCACGATCACGCAGTCTAGAGCTCCTTCCACGGGACAGCTCTACGCGTCTAAATGGTCAGTGTTCTCCAAGTGGTGCACCGACAGAGATCTGGACGCCACGGTCGTGTGAGGTTGCGCATTTGCTCACTTTCCTACCAGAGCTGATGGATAAGGGGAGGTCCCCATCCGCGCTCAAAGTTTATGTGGTGGCCGTGGCGGCGTTCGCAGAATCGACGCACGGTCAGTCACCGGGAAGACATGAGCTGGTCATCCGCTTCCTTAGGGGAGCTAGAAGGATGAATCCGCCGCGCCCCCCGTCGGTTCGTATGCGGCCTCTGCAGTGCTTCGGTTGGGTCTGCTGCGCATGCACCCCCTCCAGCGCTGGCTGAAAACACGAGTCCCGCGACGAGCTCTCTGTGAGAGCGTCATGTTTGGAATTTGGGCCTAATGATTCTAAAGTTACGCTCAAACCAATACACGGTTATGTCCCCAAAGTGCTCTCTACTCCGTTCAGAGCGCAAGTCATTTCCCTGTCGGCCCTTCCGGGAACCGACAGTGACAGCGATGTAAACTTCCTTTGCCCGGTCAGGGCTTTAAGAGTTTACGTTCAACAAACCGCTGCCTTCAGGCAGTCAGAACAGCTGTTCGTTTCGTTTGGTGGCCGCACGAAGGGGCTAGCTACCTCGAAACAGAGCATTTCCAGATGGATAGTTGATGCTATCGCCTTGGCTTACAAGTCTAAAGGCCTTCAATGCCCTTTAGGTGTTCGAGCCCATTC
Organism: Chrosomus eos; assembly: GCA_036326025.1. Classification (NCBI taxonomy): domain Eukaryota; kingdom Metazoa; phylum Chordata; class Actinopteri; order Cypriniformes; family Leuciscidae; genus Chrosomus; species Chrosomus eos. Next base: position 13,707,732 of record CM070831.1, read on the forward strand.
CACTAGAAGTATGGCCTCATCATGCGCTTGGACTAGTGGTGTTTCGCTCCATGATATTTGTAGAGCGGCAGGCTGGGCCTCTCTGTCTACATTTATAAGGTTTTATAACCTGGAGGTCCCTGCTTTGCAGGCCAAAGTGTTATCTGTATGAGATTGTCATACACGCTGACTGTTATACTGTGTTATGCACTCCCTTATACATATGAGGCGTCACCATATGGTCAATATGTGTTAGGGCTCACTTTGTGTCGGCCCACATATCTTCACTATTATGTGTTCCCCGGGCACTGGCCCTTGGACTTTATGTGAATGGTCTCAGCATACACGGCGCTTTAAACTGGGTTCCCGTAGCATAAGCTAGCTTACGCAACACGAGAGTACTCTCGTAAGAGAACGACACTCGGTTACTAACGTAACCTCGGTTCTCTCTAGAAGAGGGAACGAGTGTTGCGTAACCCGGCCGTGTTAATGCTGCGTTCTTATTTCGCTTCAGTGTGAAAAACCAAAGAACACCCTATCTGGACCGGGCTTATACAGAGGTAAGCCACGCCTATTCTGGCGGGACGTGACGCACTCGGGCACCCGCGCTGCTATTGGTGCTGACGTCACTCCCAGTCCACCGATAGGTTGCAGCATCTTGCCGCAGAGCAGCCAATAGGCGCACGAGCTGCCTATTCTAGGTCTGCTCTGTGCAAGCATGCGTTTTAAATATGAGAAAATTAAAGGATAATTTTTTGGCTTCAGTATTCTCGAGAAAAGGAGTTTTCCCGTAGCGTAAGCTAGCTTACGCAACACTCGTTCCCTCTTCTAGAGAGAACCGAGGTTACGTTAGTAACCGAGTGTCGTTTATTAGCATGCTTTTTGTCTGCACCGCCTGTGTGCAGATGTGATAGTATCCCGCTGCTGTGAGGACGTCGTAGCCTTTGTTTTCAGCTTTGCATCAGGCTTCACCCATCCCACCTCCACATAGTGTCTCTCCATGTTGTGCTTCTGTGACTACGAAGTCACATGATGCGCGCAGGCTGTTGTTGACCTTGCATGATTCCTGAAAACATCAGATGAAAGAGTCTTGAGCATGTTCCTTTTGCAAAACATACAAGACATGTTTTTTTTAGCAATACAGTGCATTTTTTTAAGCCTAGATGATTTCCATGGCAACGTGTTACCATAGCAATGGCACAGGCACCATTCTGATTGGCTCACACTCCCTCACAGCATATTTGGGTGGCTACATGCAAGCTAATGCTATCCTCAGACAGCCAGACACAAAGTCAGTCCATGTGCTTGATATATTAAGGGAGGGGGTCCCAATATAGCTGTATTTGATGTCTCACTGAATCTGTATTATATTATCCCTCATATAGCCTAAATAATGAGTGCATTAGCATTCAATTAATCGGGGATATTGACATTTCTGTCCTTTCATATTAATTTATTATTATATAACGTGTGTATAATAAAAAATATGCCATGAATGCTATTACAGGAATACATGTGAAACAGGTTTCATTACATTTACAAATATTTGATTGTACATTAATTAATGATCTAAACCTTGATAAATATCTAAAAAAAATATTACATATATTATATTTAATTAAATGGTTGACATACCGACATACATTTTTTGTTAAAATTGTATTATAAAGTGAATTCATTATTGTTATTTTATTAAGCAAGTTTATTAAGTTACAATGTTGTCTTTTAACATGGCTGGAATTATGTTTTGACCACCAAGAAGTGCTCAATATATAATATATTCAGCTCAGAAACAAAGCAGTTTATCTAATATCCCTTTCCTATCCCATAGGGAAGTTCTACTTCAGCTTATTGTTATGTGATACAGTGGAAGCAATAAATGCTCATTAAGACAGGGACGAAATTTAAGAACGTTTCTGTATCATTTACACTACACTTTTTGTTTGGCACCAATCTGCATTTCAAATGTAATGCTTATTTAGACAAATTTAAGATTAGATCAGATGATCAGGGCCTATATAAACCTTCAAGTGTCCGTTTCATTGTGGATTCATCACAGATGTTGTCTTAAAATGTCCGAATGGCACAGATGGGCAGATGTTTAAAAGGGGTTCTTATCACCATAAGAAGTCTCCTTTAATCTTTATTGGATAGAGTCTGGATGTAGTCTGGATCAAACCTGCACTAGAGAGCCAAGAGCAAAAGTGACTCCATAATATCAGCAGTATATCACTGTCAGTTTTTGCGTATGGTAATCAGTGAGACAGGCCATATGATGGGCATTATATGAAGATGTTTAGGACGATTAATTGAGTGTGATAGATAAAGTTTTGGATGAAGGCTGTAATTCTAGTCTTGTTTTCAATTTTTTTATTAACAGAAACTGTGAGTGTTTATATTAAATTACACTAGATAGGGGGAGGGTATGATTAGCTAAGTTTGCTAAGGCCCTTGAAGGGGAAATCATAATGAACTAACTCTATTAAAAGCACAAAAGGATGATAAAATAGGCCCCTATTGTGTAAAATATCCTTATGAATATAGATGCAGGTTTATACATATGTGTGTGAGAGGCATGGAAAAGAGATTTTGGGTTAGCATGACGATGCTAGCGTGAACACCTTTCACATGACTTTTGGCAAACAGTTAGGGCAGGGGTAGGCAAGTTCGGTCCTAGAGAGCCGCTGTCCTGCAGAATTTAGTTCCAACCCTAATCAAACACACCTGAACAAGCTAATCAATGTCTTCAGGATTACTAAGGCTGTAGGCAGGTGAGGTTTTTTTCAGTGTTGGAGCCAAACTCTGCAGGACAGCGGCTCTCTAGGACCGAACTTGCCTAGGGAATGACATGAGGGTAAATAATTAATGACCTTTTCACCAAAATACTTTTCTCAAACGCTGCAGTCATGACTTTTTTTAAAAAGCCAAGCTAAATGTATTATGGCATACATGTATGACATTAGACTTTTATTGCAGAGAAACACATGGTCACCCTCTTATTGTTTCATATTGAAAACATATGACGTGTACAGTAGCTTGCAATGTCCACATGCGAACAGTGGCTCCACCTGGTGGTGAACAGACATCACTTAATGCATTTAAAAGGGTTCTGAAGTATAGCAAGTTTATATTGATTTTCTCATACTGGCCCCTATCAGTATCATGAGTTTTCGATATTTGTGTATATACATAAAGAGCTTCACAGATTCACTGTCTTTGTAATGTTAGATACAATACACACATTGTGTGACTTCATCGATGTGTTTTTAACAGCACAGTTACTGCAGTGTAAAAACATACAAAGGCAATTTTATCCCAGTTTGGCAATTACAACATTTACATACATTAGCAGTCATCAGCGTAGAGTATAAATGGGACGATAATGTAAAATAAACACAAGTATTAAAATAGACAAAAATCGACACCCCAAAGCGCCCTGCGCTTCATAAATAGGCCTAATACACTTTTCACACTTATCTTGACACAGACAATAAAAAATGATCTCTCTCGACTTGTCAAACATCAAAGTCATTTTCCTCCATTCAGTTTGCATGTTTCAGACCTTAAAAAGGCTATGGCTCTTGGACACCCTCGCACCACCACATTTAAAGAAGGAACAAGTACTCACCGTTTTATCATATTGTTTAGATTAGCTCAATTATTAACTCGAGTTCACATGTATTTTCAACTGACATCGAAGATCTAAACATAAACATATATTGTAAGTACACTTCCTTTCAGTAAGGACACTCTATACATCACATACAGTAGGCTATATGAGAGTTTATAGAGAAAGTGAACGTTTATTTAGTTATAAAATCCTTTGCACACCGAGATTACATTAGTTTAGCATTTTTATTCATTTTAATATGCTAAACCATTCAAATTTAAGTTTGAAATCAGTGTGCATTTTGAATATTTTTTTTTCAAAATGCTGCAAACAATTTTTTCTTATCCTACTCTGAACTTTCCATTTCCCTTCCAGTCTTTTCATACTGCATTTTCCCCCCAGGTTTGGCAGTTATGATTAATTTACTCACAAATATTATTATTATTTTCTGCAAAATAACCTTTTTTTTTTTTTTTGAAGGCTGAAAAAGATAATGCTACATGACGCTTGAAAATTCACACACATCTGCTTGTATCTTTTCACCGTTACCCTTTCCAAAGACTGAGGCAATTTTCAAAGACACATTACTAAGATCACATAATATCATACAATATCAAACCACAACTGTATGTATACGTAACTCACAATAGTCATTATTAGATAGAAAGCTCATAAAAAGAACAGCATTTTGTCAAACAAATGTGTAAAATGTATTAAAGCGTTCTCAAGCAGGTCCCACCACGTTTTGGCTTCATGTGTTTAAAAAAAGTGAGGATTGCTCTTCGACTTCCTTTTGCAAGTCTGCTTCCTTTCCTGTTTTTTGGACATTCTATTCTTTCATTGCACAGACCCTTTGAAGACCTTGTCTTTCATTTCAGATTTTAGCTGCCCTCTGTTGCTTCCCATAATGCAGTCTGACAGGCATCAGGAACAGTCGGTAGAGGATGAGCTCCAGGGGAAAGGTGAGGGCGGTCGAGGCCCCATCTCTGTGGTCTAGGCAGAGACTCAGCCACCTAGGAGCCCTCCTTCACCTCTGGGCTCTCTGTGGGAGTGGGGGGTTCCTCTGTAGACGGGGACTGAGCATCACCTGGACCGTCTGAAACAGAGAGACAATTAACACTGAGGAATAATAGATGTTTCTATTTTTCAGTACTGAAATTATCTTTCTACCCAATACCAGAGTTCCCTCACTTTTTGAATGTCCTTGTTTTTTCTGATAACTGGATAAGGACGAAAAGCATTCAAATAAAGTGTGATTCATTAATGAATCAAATCACCTGTAAACCAGTTTGACCAATTTGTTAACGACTCAAAAGACAGATTCATTTTCAAATTATGTAAATTTACTCTACAATGTTTACTCAACACAAGAGGAATATTTCAAATAATATTACGGAGCTGAACATAATTAGAAAAAAATTTATATTCTCTTTTTTTAGATTTTATTAATTTCTGTGACTTTTCCAAACAGGAAAATGACATTTCCTTGTATGTATAACTATTTGCATACTTTAGTGGTGTCGACAACTCTGTGATGCGCGTTCGTGACGTCACGTAATACGCAATTACGTTGAGACTCTCCTGTTCGAACTTTTTTGAGTCATTTCGTTCATTCAAGTGGCTTTAAACGTTAAACCTCTAACCGCCAAATTCCCCGAACACATCAACCTATGCAATCTTGATCATATTCTGAATAAAGAAATCATTATAATGTAGTCAAAAATTATTTGCAGGGAACATAAAATAATTAATTTACCTTCCGAGTCTTTCGTTTATTTGTTACGTGACAGACGCAATGAACGGATCGTTCATGAATGACCAATGACGATGAATAAGGGTCTTATCTAGCGAAACCATCGCTCATTTAAAAAATAAATAACAAAGTTTAAGTTTTTTAAGCACAAATGCTCGCCTTGCTCTGTTCTGTGATGAGTGTTCGTGACTGTCCTGTTCGAACTCGTTCATCAAAATTAACAAATCTTTTTTCAAGCATCATGACTCGAAGGGTCCTAGATAAGACCCTTATTCATCGTCTGGAGTCGTTTAAAGCCTTTGAAGCTGCACTGAAACTGTCTTTTGGACCTTGAACTGTTTGGGTCCCATTGAAGTCCATTATATGGAGAAAAATCCTGGAATGTTTTCATCAAAAACCTTAATTTCTTTTCGACTGAAGAAAGAAAGACGTGGACATCTTGGATGACATGGGGGTGAGTAAATTATCAGCAAAAGTTTTTTTTAAAGTGAACTACTCCTTTAATTAAATTTCTGTACCTGGAAACTATTGTTAGACCTACCTGAAAAAGCATGCACTGTTTGTTTTATAAGTATCTTTGCTCTATTGTATTTATTTGTGCTGTTGCTGCTAGATAGATTATTTGCTCTTATTTTCATTTTACAGTAGTCCTTTTTTGCCTGAACATACCGAAGCGCACTGAAACTGTGAACCTAACACTGTGATACAAACCGAACCCTGAGCAATTTGAACCGTTGCACCACCCCTAGTATGTGTGTATACATATATATATATATTGTATAACACATTCATTAAATATATTACAAATTTTTATGTAGATGGCAAATATGATACACTACTTTAATTTTCATATTTTCAAATAATATATATAATATATATATATTTATATTTAATATATATATATATATATATAATATATATATATATATTGCATTTATATATATTAATTTTTACATTATATGTTATATTTTATATTTATACTTTTACTTTGGATTTTATTTAATATAAATTTTTTTTTTCAAACAAAGTATAAAAGAGTTACCTGTGAGGGACAGTTCAGCCAGTTTAAGAGGCAGATCAGGAGGGACTCCAACAGGAGAGCCCAGGATGTCGGGCAGTGCATTACGGCGTCCAGAGCGGCCCGATGAGGCAAAATCCAACACCGGCTCCACTTCTGTCATCGCTAAAGAAAAGACGGTGCTGACATGAGGCTTGCAAACTGTATTTGAACAACAACAACAGATGGTTATCTGAATAAAGCACATGTCTTTTCTGACCGCTAGATGGAGGTGGCACCCCAGAAATGTTTTTCGCCCACAGGGGGAACAACAGAATTATATAAGCAAACATTTTTATGCTTGACCCATCTCGACGGTTCCACCGTGGCCCGGGGCTTGTCTTTCACAAGCACAAATAGGCCACTCTACACAACGCAAAGCCTTCCCAAACCACTCTCCATTCTCTCTCAGTCAGGAAGCAGTTGCCTTGGCAACAGGATGGATCACCTATATTGCATAGCAACAGGTAATCTCTTCTGACATACTGTATAGTGCTGAGATGCACTTTTGCTCTGTTTTCTTATGGCACAGCTGTTGCAAGATACAAGTTAGCTATTTTTCCACTTGATCCCAGTCTCTGTGTGTATATCTACTCACATACAGTATGAACACTTGGGTAGACATGATCACATGCATGTATTCACATCGCTGTTTTAGCATATGCTTGCCCAAACATATGTCAGCGCTTAAATATAGTGAAATTCACATGGGACGAGTGCGTCTTTGGACCATCCAGACCAGGACCAATCTCCTGATTAAATCAAGGCTTCTTCAAAAAGCTTATAATATCTGGTCCACATTCTCACACTCTTTTTACACGCTGTCAAAGCAACTTCTAAAAAAACAGACTAATAAATCAGTGTGTATATACAAATACTGTAAATCATTGACACCCTAGGCCATGGTGAACAGGAACTAAAAATTTTATGTTGGCCTTTACTGCAGATTTTCAATGAAACATATCATCAAAGATAACATATCTTTACGATAGCAGACTTAAAACGTCACACTTTAATTGTTCTGATGGCATGACTCAAGTGTTTATTGCAGTGTAAAAGCAGTATAATTATTATATATAAATATAACACTTCGTTTCGTTTATATTGAAACGCTATCCATTTACAATTATTGTTTATACACTGTTAAAATTATTTTTCTAAGGGGCCGTGTACACGACATCATTTTCAACTACGAATGGAAAACTTTTTATGCGTTTTGGCCGTTCATTTACACGACAACAGTGTTTATAGGGGCCTAAACGATACCATTATTGTCTCCGCGTAAACAACAAAAACACACATTTGTGAAAACGTTGACGTCATGTGTATGTGTATTATGTGTTCAGTCTATAGGCGTGTAGTGTTTATTTACAAAGTAACATCGCCAACTACTGGTCTGGCAGCATAATATAGCGTTTTTAGTCATTTTCACGGATCTGTGTGAATGAGGATCGCTTTGACAATTTTGCTCTGTGCGCAAACAACATTAAGGAAAACCCATTCTCATTTTTAGTAAATGTACCCATAAATGTACTCATAAATGTACCCTTTTTGGTAGAGTACCCAATTATCCAATTTGCTGGAGTAGGTTTTACAAGAAAATGCCATTTTATTTAATACACATTCATTTAATTCAATGTGTAACTTGCAGTTTCTTTGTAATTGTTTGACATTTACTATCATTTTCTGAGTGAAAATTGTTCACCAATTGTGTGTGTGTGGTGTGTGTACTTAGAGTTTTTTTGTTTTGTTTTTGTTTTACTTTGGCATGCATGTAACTCATCTGTTTTTTGTTTTTGTTTTGTTTTTTGTAGGAATGGGATATTATTACTTTCCAAAGCATATTTCTGCCTGGTGGACAATAAAAAGGGTGGGATCTTCTGACCTGAGAATCGCGTACGGTCTCAGTAGGTATGACATTTGAATTTGAAATTACTCTGCAACAGTTAAAAAAGTATGAAATTAAAGTATGAAAAGTGAATGAAATTCGGATGCACATTCGCTATGTTGTTACTGTCACATGACCGACCAGCGTCAGTTGTGTCGCTTCACTGCCATTCATAAATCCTCTCCCGTGTCCTCATGGGATTGCAGAGTGTCCATCGAATGCGCACTTCCGAATCTCACCAGAAGTAGTATGTCATCCAGGGACTTTTCGCCATCTGTTTTTCAAAGGCCTATTATACTTTTGGCGTACTGTTTTTTCGGATACTAAATAGCAGGGAAGTTTTTCTGACGCAGCGTGTGAAACCTCATAGCAACCACCCAAAACACCTTAGCAACCACATAGCAAGACCTTGACAATGGCCCACAATACCCTAAAATGTCTACTAATGCTATAAAATATAAAAAGGATTATTCAAGGTTCTCTCAGCCAGGCACTCGAGCCCTCATGAACTCTTCTCAGGCTATTAAACACTATTCACTGGTAAAAGCACATCTAGGTTAACTAAAGACATCATCACTTCCTCTCTCATTCTGTTTGTCTCTCTCATGGCAGGCTGCCTGACTAGCTATTGTAGCTTTATAATCCATTTTGCATATTGTATGAAGCTGGAGGATTACGGATGAGAGACAACGCTGGAGTGGATCCACGGCACTCCCAGCTACACTCCTAATTTATTATCATTTATTTAAACCCCCCTTTTATTTAAACTATGTTCACACTTGCTTAACCACAGATCTTAAACTAAACCAGATGTCATTGCCTCAAAAGTCAAGATTCAAAGAACACTTTTGTCTCTTAATTGCCAAAAACTTCACACATGAATTACAAAACAAACTTTTGTATGATCAATGCTAAGTAGATGGCAAACATGTAATCTTATGGTTGGACAAACAAAAACTGAAACAAGCCATGTGAGTGCAGATGTGTAGTCAATCCTTGATTAAAATCTAATGTACAAGTTGAATCAATGAAGAAAAAACAAGATTTTTTTTAATGAAACAATAATAAAAAAATGATTCTTTTTTTATGTTTATATATATATATATATATACTACCGTTCAAAAGTTTGGGGTCAATACGTTTTTTTTTTTTTAAAGAAATGTATACTTTTCTTCAGAAAGGACGCATTAAATTGATCAAAAGTGACAGTAAAGTAAGAATCCTGAAAAAAAAATTATCACGGTTTGCACAAAAATATGAAGCAGAAAAACTGTTTTCAACTGTGATAATAATCATAAATGTTTCTTGAGCATCAAATCATCATATTATAGTGATTTCTGAAAGATCATGTGACACTGAAGACTAGAGTAATGATGCTGAAAATTCAGCTTTGATCACAGGAATAAATTACACTTTACTATATATTCACATAGAAAACAGCTGTTTTACATTTAAATAATATTTCACAATATTACTGGCTTTGTTTTGTATTTTTAATCAAATAAATGCTGCCTTGGTGAGCGGATGAGACTTCTTTGAAAAACATTAAAAATCTTACCGACCCCAAACTTTTGAATGGTAATATATATATATATATATATATATTATATATATATATATATATATATATATATAATATATATATTCCTGTCATGGGAAAGTTGAAAACTGTGAGTTTTCTTTGATGAAAAAAAAGTTCAAAAGAGTAGAATTTTTTAAACAGAAATCTTTTGTAACATTATAAATGTCTTTACTGTCACTTTAGAACAATTGTGTCCTTGCTGAAAAGTATTCATTTCTTACTTACCCCAAACTTTTGAGCATCAAGTGTAACTATAATTAGTCATGGAAGTTACCAAACTAAAAATACTAGTGTATATATATCTTTAATCGTTAAAAGTAAAACAATATTAAATGTGTTTTATTATAATTATACTGTATTATTGTACTGCAAAGTACAACAATGGCTTTTGCTTTAACTAAGGCCCATTATAGAAATATTAGCTATTTTACTATTTAACCACAGTTTAACCTGTTTGTCACAGACGACTTGGTTTTAATGGGTTAAAAAATAATGGGTTAGTTTGAGCAGCTTGTGCAAAATGATACCATCTGCAACTTTCTCACATAAATAGCCAAATAAATACAAGACACAATTTGTGTTTGGGAAACATAATCTAACCTGTTGTACGTTAAACATACTATGGCATACTGTATATTGTGATATGCACTTTTTGATTGATGTGTTTGTTTTTCTATTAGACTCACATGATCGGTCACACAACAGCTGGAAGCCCAGAGCAACGACCTTCACATTGAAAACCTAATTCTGTTAGAGGAGAGACAGTGCACCCAGATTACTGATATTACATTTAGTTGACTTCTCATTTTGTGATTGTTCTATATCCACAGAAAAGCAAAATATCAACAAGAGTCGAAGAGATAGAGTTGCACAAGACGCAGGGAAAGTGACAGACTTTAACGAAAGGCTATGTAAGCAAATACAGGTGGACCGCAGGGGTCACTTCACTTCTCGAAGCATTCAGACTGGACAACTCCAGAACACATTGGGGATGACCTCATACTGTCAATCAAACTGGACGACACACATTTGAAAATTGCATTAGGGCAATAATCAGAAAACAACATGGGACGAGACAAGAGTGATCTTAAGACCTGTCGGGTGATCATTCTCAAGATGATAGTTTCTTCTTTTGCTTCATGTCCCTATCATCACGTATCTAGAATAAAATAATAATAATATTTTAACCTTGAGTTTAATATATATATATTTTATATATATATATATAATTTCTTTTCTTTTCAGAGCTAAACTGGAGCAGATGATGTCATGTTAATCCTGTAAATTGTGTTTTTTTTCTGTATACAGTCCTAAAGCAAAGGCAGCTGTTTGTGTATGAAGATACTTTCTTATGATACTGGTTTCACTTCCAAGGCACCATAACGCCTAATTATCTTGATCTGGAACAAATTTCTCACTATAGAATCATACGTTGAACATAAATTAAACAATAGACAGTTATAAATCAGTTTCCTTCTTTCAGCTGCTCCAATAAGACACCATTCCTCTGAACTGCATGCACAGGATTGTAGGTATCATGCAATACAGTATGCTGCCTTCAAAATCTGACCAGATGAAAGCGATGATACGCAAATAGTGGCTTCAGACATGACTTGATCTTCCTAATGTCAAATTCTAATCCTAATGTCAGTGAAGGCAGCAATTTTCAGTATACTGATTGTATATTTTACAGTTTCTAACTGTATTCAATGTAAATCTAATACAAACCTATTTAAACTACTACAATCTTTTTGTTAATATAAAAATATGTGATGAATCAAGTGGGAGAGTGAAAGACCACATGATGATTTAAAGTTCAAAATAGGCCTCTCTGGTAATTGTAGCCAACAATAAAATAAAAACAGAGCATGTGTTACCTAGAAACACAAAACACTATTAGGTAACAGATGATAATAAAATAATAAGGTCGTGCATGATACTAAAATATTAAACAACATGTGTTGTTTAATATTTAATATTTATATATAATATTTAAGCAGGGAATTATGGAATTTTTTAACAAAATGAGAAAATGCATACTGTATGCATTCTTCTGCCTTCTAGGCCTAAATGTTATCCAACATTATAAGGTAATTTATAATTTTTACCTCTAAACATTAGTACAAAATTTTAAAATGTTTTAAAATTTTAAAAAAAGAGAGAGAGGAGAGAGAGAGAGAGAGAGAGAGAGAGAGAGAGAGAGAGAGAGAGAGAGAGAGAGAGAGAGAGAGAGAATATATATTTAGTCATGCAAGGTAGGGTAACTAATAGTTAGCCAAATATACTTTAGCATTTTTTACAGTGAATTTATTATAGTTGCCCTCGGGTTACAGCTGAAACTGATCTGACAGCAGTACAAGCCCATGGGCTATAAACGTTTATGTTGCACACAAGTCCCTTTGATGCCTCAGATCTGCTCTGTCACCTTTAAATATCGCAACTCAATAGTTTTACAGAGAATCATCTATTCAGAGCGTTTGAATTATATTTTTATGATTATATTATCATCTTTGGTTAATCTTAGTCAACAACAGGGGTGTCCATTCTCCCGATATGTCATTATACTATAGGTGCATTTCAGTGCAAGTGATCGTTAATGCAAAGATTTGGATAACGTGTCCGTGTTTCACCTTAACAATGATAATGAATGAATTTCATACACTGTGATTGAAGATTAAGCTCATACCGAGCTCGAGGTAGCATAACAGGCGAGAACTTACCAGCGGTGTAGAGAAAGATATCCACAGTCCCTGACTGATGCTGATTTTTCACGGTACTGAATAACTATTGCACCCTTTTCCACGAGAGACGGTGTGTTTTGAAAAAAGCACCTGCCCCGGTCCTAAGGTTTGACACCATCTCGGCTCCCGTTTGCGATCGTGATTTCAATGGATTGACAGGGGCAAAGAGGAAGATACCATTAATTATCCGTAGGGGAGACGGTACACTGCAGCGTGAAGGAATACTGAATTAAATCGTTATAATTTCACATAACCAAAGCATTAAAATGACAAAATAAAGATTTTCTGGTTGCTGTTTTTTGTTGTTATTTTTAAACATATGTTTTTTCTTTAACTGGATTAGGTCGATTCAACAAGTCCGAGAGGTGGGCCCCCAGTGTTTACTTTAAGCACACTCTACAGCAATAAAATATATTTTTTAATCAGCATAAAATGTCACCATTCCCTATTGGATTCTCAAATGTCTTACAGAATTTTCAGTCACATTTTTAAATTTGTCACTTACTTAAAATTTGTTACCTAAGCTATAAGAGTGAAATCTATTTTTGTGGATCTAATAAAAACTCATAGAACAAAAAATAATAATAGATAGACACCACCAAACGGTGTGTGTCATGGCCTAACATCTCAAAGCAGGAGCTGGATCCGCCCCTGTCTGTCACTGTAAAAAAATAAGTTGGTATTACTCATAATTATGTTAAAATACCATGAAGGATTAAGCTATTATGATCAGCACTATTATGCTTCAAAATTGCTGATATTCTCACAGATTCTCTGTATGCCCTGATCTGGAATCCATTCTTATCTAAATTCATCCAGATACGCACTCATAAATCCAATAGCATTTACACTTCAATGCCCACTGCAGTGAACAAAAGATGTAGGTTAATTACTTGTTTGTGAAATATCTGACCTAATAAATCAAAATATGTTATCACATTAGTGCAGATATCATCAATGGAATACAAGCTATTTATAGCATTAAATATGATCAAATATATTTAAAAATAAACATCACAAATTACATTTATTTAAAAATAAATGTATTTTCAAATGCAGACTTTGAACAGGTCATCGCCTTTGCTGAGCTCATGTTTCAAAATAAAAGTTGTTGAAATCATCTCAGTTGGTACATAACTCAGTCTCATTCATAACTCATGAATGTAAAAATAAGAAATCAATTTATTTTATATTGCTTTATTATAGGCTGTGTAGTTATGTATGCATATGTAATTAATATGTAAAAGAAAATCATAAGTAATATATACATCGTTTACAATAAACATATCACTACATAACAAATTTAACACTACACTGAAGCATTCATTTATATAAAAATAAAACCGAGTTTATGGAGAACATATAAATGTAGTAATTTACAAAAATCTTCGATGTTTTTATTATTTAAAAACCTGGAATTATGTATCATAAAACTAAGCACTTAAGATTCACAATTTTAATCATGTATTTCAAAAATAGGAACTTTTATTATGAAATATCCCAAGTTGTCAAATGCCAGTTACAATAGCTAGCTTCATACCTGTCCCTGAATCATTTGACCAAACAAGAGAAACACCTCATTTTCAATTCATCTTCTGATTTCTGACGGTTTGGAGTTGTTTATTTTTTTTAATAAACAATGGGAGCCTGTATGGCGTTGTGCTCTCTTGCGAGCTGTGTAAGTATTCTGTTTAATTTTCCACGTTTTAGCTAACGTTAACTGACCTGCCACTTGGCAGCGTCGCTAAATCGTCATCTGATCAGAAAATACAGACAAATATAACTAAGAAAACGTATTGATAAAAACAATTACGTAACGGAACTTGTAATTTCGGACAGCTTTTCGCTGAAAAACAACAACACGGAAGTGTGTTCATATTTGCATTGTTATCTATTAACGTTAGCTAACTGTTAACGTTATATCAAGTCCCACATGGCTTCATAACAATTAACAATGTAAGTTATGATTAAATTAACGATTCGGTGAGATTTATTCTTGTAGTTTCGAGGCGGATTATGATTTGCTCATAGTAGTTCAGGTTATACAGGTTTTCAGAATAACGTTAACAATTTGGGTTCATCACCAGTAACGTTACGTTACTAATGTTCAACGCCCCTTTTCAAATAATTGAAACGTGAAAAATGAAATAAGAATTCATTTTTAATTCAATTCAGCTTAATAATAAGATAAATAAAACGAGGCTCTGATCTGTGTAACTTAGCTACCTTTTAGCTGAAAGAAAGGACTTGAAGCTGCAATGTGCTATTAAATAAAAGAGATCTGATTGAATATGTTAGAAAAGCTAGTATCTACTACATCCATAAAGTACATTATTTGTGCATGTTTAATTTCCAACATTATTGGAACATTATTAGTGGCAATTGGGGGGTAAAAGTAGATGAATTATTATTACCTATAGATAGACACTAGTGAGATTTATTTTAATATTTTAACTGACTAAACTGCTTTCATCTGCTGGTTTCAGGGTTTTGACCTGACAGTTCCAAAATACACCACCGTTTCAGAAATGTTGTAGTTTGAATTTGGCTTTTGCATTTCCATGCCATGCAACATTCTGTAAATGACCCATTTTCAGTAAATTATTATTTCACTAACATTGATTCTACTACTTGTTGGTACAAAACACACTGCATGACAGCCAAATATATTCTAAGTACAGCCAAACAATATTCCCAACACTTTATATTATAGTTAGGATGGGTTACTTGTTATGTTTGGGAAAAGCATTGTTTTCATTTGACACTTAATATTTGTACCAGTAAGACACAGATTTTTTTCTGATCTGTCCTCAATACAGTCTTCCAGTTCAGTCTACAGGTATTTTTTGAGAAATATAGACATGAGTGGCAATAATGTTTTTTGTAATAATTTTGCGGAGTTGGTGTTCAGCCGGCCAACACTCCGAGTATGAGTAACAGTCATGTGTTGAATTCCCTTAATTTAACTTTTACAATATGCATGACTGGATTTATTAAGGTCAAAGTCTTTAGCAATCATTTTCTGACTGTTCCCTGCCTCAATAGAGATCATGAATGTCATGAAAAGATGCTCTAAGTTTACAAAAGTCAAAACATGCATTCATTTTATTAAATGCTTCAATCTTTCATACTTTCATGGGGATAATTAATTTAGAATAAAGTGATGTTTATTTGCACATGCTGTGTGAATTGTTTTTGCAGATGATTCACTGAAGGAATTATTCAGGCTCAAAAATAATTAAAAAATCATTCAAACAGATATTGAAATTTAAGTTAAATATATTTCTCATTTTATTTATAAATGAAATCTTAGCAAAATAACCCCATAAAGTGTCAAAGTTCCTAAAACATTATTATTATTTTGTGGTTGTGTACTTTATTTATTTACTTTTAAAGACACAAACATAATCATACAACTTGTACAAGTATACCAGTAAATGCATTCATTCAATACAATAACTATTCACAATCTAGTTTCAGCCATTTGTTCACACTTTGACCTATTATTTGTTAGTTTAAATCGAGAATTTACATGGTTGCACCACCTGCTGTATATCAGTTGTGTCAGCTCACAACAATAATGGAGCACAGGGAATATGCTTAATACTGATATGACTTTTTTTCTCATATCAATTACATATAAAAAATAAAATGAAAATATGTTTTAGTCTACAGTCTGTATTGAAGTAAAAGTTTGGGGGCAGTAGTTTTATTTAGCAAGAATGTATTAAATTGAGCAAAATTGACTGAAGATATTTATAATGTTAAATAAATTACTGTTTCTAATAAATTCTGTTCTTTTGAACGTTCTATTCAAATAATCCTAAAAGAAATGTGTATCACAGTTTACACGTACATATTAAGAAGCACAACTGTTTTAAACATTGATAATAATAAATGTTTCTTGAGCACCAAATCATCATATTTTAATAATTTCTGAAGGATCATGTGACACTGAATTAATGATGCTAAAAATTCAGCTTTGCCATCACAGAAAGTACATTTTAAAAACACCTTCAAATAGAAAACAGTTATTATACATAGTAATAATATTTAAAAATACTACTGTTTTTACTATATTTTTGATCAAATAAATGCAGCCTTAGTGAGCATAAGAGACTTTCAAAAACTTTTGTTTTTAAAAAAATCTCACTGACCACAAATTTTAGATTGATAGTGTATGTGTACTCTGTAGAACCTTTGTTTCATACATCTATTTTCTAGTTAGAAATCTTTTTCTGCACACTGTGACTTTATATTAAAGTTTCAAATGTTTTCCAGATTGTTTGTGATTTCTAGCAAATTGTGGCAATTAATCAATATGCTACCTCATGTTAACTGGGGATATAATTGCTCTTCCTTTTACTCGTTCCATGTTACAGGCCTCATGTTTGTGCGGCTCTGCTCCATGTCTGCTCTGTGGCTGCTGTCCTTCTTCCAACAACTCCACTGTCACCCGGCTGGTCTTCTCTTTCTTCCTCCTGCTGGGGACACTGGTGTCTGTAATCATGATCTTGCCGGGCATGGAGACGCAGCTCCGCAAGGTGGGTCCACCATCAGTGCGCATTCACTTCATGTGTGCTTTCAATGCATTGTGTTGATTTTCACTGTTTTTAATGTCTCTTCAGATTCCTGGTTTTTGTCAAGGGGGAACCACAATACCAGGGATCGACAACCATGTTAACTGTGACGTGATTCTCGGCTACAAATCCGTCTACCGCATGTGCTTTGCTATGGCGTGCTTCTTTTTCCTTTTTTCTGCAATCATGATTCGTGTAAAAAGCAGCAAAGACCCTCGTGCTGCTATTCAGAACGGGTGAGTCTGGCTTATGCTTTATGACCATTCTTTTATTCTGCTATTGTTTTGTTTTTTTGTACCATTTACTACATTAATTTAAATTAGCTTGATTTTATCATTAAATACTTTGTCGACAGGTTCTGGTTCTTCAAGTTTCTGATCCTAGTTGGCATCACTGTCGGAGCCTTTTTCATCCCAGATGGCACATTTCATGAAGGTACATTTTTGGTTGAACATCCTTTAACAGAACATAATAAAACAATTTCCATTTTCATATATTTGCTAAGGGAAATACAATGACAGCATGACAATGATGTTAAGCTCTAAATGCAGCAAAAACATGATAATGTTATTTTGGGAAGCCAGAAACACAGGGCTCAATTTCAAGGGATGCAGAAAAGGCCTGGTTTTCTGCTGGGAAAAAGTCGATTACTTTTTAATGACTGTTTTGAATGCTCAGAGATGCATGGGAAAAGATTGGTATTGAGAGTAGAATAGGATGTTATTATTTTTCATAGCAATTACATTAGCAGGGAGAATGCGTCGTTACTGTCTTGCCAGAATCCTCATGTTGTGGAATTAAAGATGAGGAACATTGTGTTCAGAGATCATGGGTAACTTCTAAAACAAGATCTTGACATTAGTATGCTTCATTGTGAATCTAAGTATGAGAAAATGGGCCCTTCAGAGAAGCATGTTTTAGTAATGCTAGTTATAAATATAGTTTAAAGAGATAATTCACCCAAAAATGAAAATTCTGTCATCATTTACTCAACATCATGTGAGTAACGTGTTCCGTCATGGGTGTGACGCATGTATGCAATTTCCACAAGCACAACTGTTTCTAGCTGTTTCCTTTTATTCTTTTTTATTACAGTTTGGTTCTACTTTGGTATTGTTGGCTCCTTCATGTTCATCCTGATCCAGCTCATCCTCCTAATTGACTTTGCCCACTCCTGGAATGAGGTGTGGGTTAGGAATGCTGAGGAGGGCAACAACAAATGTTGGTTCTCAGGTATGTAGAGAGCAGATACACAGTAAGACATCCTGTTCATCACAATTGGCTTCCAAAGGGGTGTGTCCCAATCTACTCTTTTCCGAGAAAGAAACATGAGACTATATCCTATGTCTACAGGTCTGTTGTTCTTCACAATCCTGCATTACGCCCTTGCCTTTGCTGCTATTGTGCTGTTTTATCTATACTACACCAAACCTGACAACTGCGCCGAACACAAGTTCTTTATCAGCTTCAACCTTATTCTCTGCGTCATCATATCTGTGGTTTCCATTCTTCCAAAAGTCCAGGTAAAGTATAAAAGCACATGTCAGAGTACTTTTCATTCTGTCTCATTTCTTTTCTTCAGATTTCCCTCCAAAGAATGTAAAAACATTTTAAAAAAAACATATTTCAAGGCACTTCTTTTACAAAATGTGTGTCCGAAACACACTCTAATGCCATGTTCAGACTACACAATGTTTTTGCCTGTTACGATAGTCACTGTGTCAGGTTATGCGTTATTGACTCCTAAATTCTTGTCGTGTCATGGACAAGAAACATGTCAGACTACATGATGCTTCCCAACCAATCATCGCTTGCCGTCTGTATCGACGTGCTTGATGTAGGGCTGTCACTTTACGTTCGAAAATCGATTGCACAATCGATCGGACCAACCAACAACAAGTATCGAAACGAAAATAGGGAATCGATTTTAACGGCCTTTTTTGATGTATTTTTTTTTTTTTACCAAAAATGTGTTTTAGGTGGACAGATCAATAGAACATTTAGGATTTTGGAAAATAATAATGTCTTTTCTGTTAACCAAATGCTTTTTAATATTCGCTATTACTTCAAGGCAAGTGAACAAGCACGCCGTTATTTGTTGCCAGAGCCGTTGCTTAGTGACGTGTGTGTTCAAGTAAGCCAGAAATGTGCAGATTCTGCGCAATACGCTGTATTTAATATATCACGAGGATTCATAGATGTGTTTATCTCTATGACGAGGACTCACGAGTTGCGTATTTGCGGTGTATCCACACAGATTTGGCTTACACGAACTTCCACAGCAAAGAAAGTGAGTAAACATAGACGCACGCCTCTTGATTTGACCGCGTTAGCCGCCAAAGTTCATTTTTACCCGCATTTGGCGAGTTGAGGGTGTTAATTTCAATCCCTGAATGCTGCACTCCTGTTTGTCATTGTGCACGAAACTTCACGCCAATAAATCATCAGGAATATTGCTGACTTGTGGGCGCTGCGTGTCTCAAGTGCCCTCTTCACGTTCGTCCTAATGCCTGTTAGTTGTCAGTGGATTTGCCTATATTTGGTGTTGAAAATGGAAACGTCTTTAGACACGGAAAATCGATTTTACAATCGATTCAATGAACACTTATGTCTCAAAAATCGAACAGGATTTTTTCACAAAAGTGACAGCCCTAGCTTGATGCCATAGAGACGGCGGAACTAGCGACCGACTTTCGTAAACAAGAACGTAAACAAACTACCAAAGTGCTGAAGTTCCGCTTCGAAGAGCTGTGTTGTGTGTTGTTTACATTATATGCACTTACGCACCAATTGCCAATGAAACACAGCTATTTGATGTTACTTACTGCCTGCAATTCCGACTCATGACCGGGATATTTTAGCGCTGGGACTGCTCAATCTATCAGTTTTAAAGGGTACCTATTATGGCATTTAAAATGTTCCTAATAATGTTCTGGGAGTCCCCAACAACAGTTTTACATGCATGCAATGACAAAAAACACTTTTGTTGTCTTATAATATGCATTTATTTTTACCTGATTTGCTCACCGACTCCCTAATGATTCGTTTGACGACTCATTTGTCCAAACCCTCCTTTGCGTGACGCTAATCGGCGGTGATTGGTCAGATGACGCAGTCAGTTATATTTTGCGTTAGCCCAAAGCTTAAACATATTGATAAAGCACTGCAGTACTACAATACGCTTCACATAATTTCACATATTTCAAAAAACAAAAAAAATGACATTGGAGACCTAGAAGCTGCTGAGCGTAACTCTCACTCTCTCACACACACACGCACGCACGCACACACACACACACACACACACACACACACACACACACACACACACACACACACACAATAAAGCAACAATTATTAATAGTACTTACAGGTTGTGATTCGGAGGAGGAAGCTGATCCAAATAAACTTGGTATTGAACGTTCCTTCAGTATCAGCCGACCCGCGAACCCACACTTGAAAGCATTTGTGTTTGTGAAGCGATCGTCATTAAAATAACGCGAACACAGCTCAAGGTTGCTATACTTGTGTGGTATAGTTGTAAATATAAACTCTAGACACTGAGTCTTCACATGCTTGTCCCTGGGCAGTGAAAAAAAAAGTTTGCTTTTGATTCGCACTTCAGAACAGAGTCTCGTCGACATGTTGTTGTCAGGTTTCTCTGTCTGCTCGGCGCGCGCACTGAGTGGGCGTGTCGAATTCAAATAACTTGTACAAGTGACGTACGAAAGTGCATCGTTCATCTATCGATTCATATCAGCGACTCAGAGTCGACTCTTACTTTTGAGAGACAATAACTTTGTATACGGTGAACTTTCATATTTAAAACTTTGCAGGATGTTTTTGTTCACTTAGATCTATGTTACACACTACATGAAAGGTAATTTTCAAAATTCCATGATAGGTACCCTTTAAACGATCTGCAAATCCAGCATTGATCTGGGCCTTGTTTATAAAACATTTGTCACGAAATGCCGGGAAATTCCGAAATTTCGTTTCTGCCACAGAAAAACCAACTGCATCCACTGTTCCCCCAACGGTGTGTTCTTTGGAAAGCTGAACAAGGGCTACGTTCACACTGCAGGCTGAAACGACCCAATTCCGATTTTTTTGCCCCTATGCGACCTGTATCCGATCTTTTTATGACAGTCTGAACGACACAGATCCGATCTTTTCAAATGCGACCCAGGCCACTTGGGTATGTGGTCCAAATCCGATACGTATCCGATCTTTTGAAATGCGACCTCAATCTGAACGGCCAGGTCGCATGTATCCGACCCGCACGCCGTTGATATGCGACAAACGTCATAATTCTGCGTTGAAGTAGGCAGGAATGAGAAGATAAACAAGTTAGCTATCGTACGATAGCATCGATAGCACGCACCTGTCAATACACTCCAACGCGTTGCACTGTTATGGTCCGCCACAGACGTGTCTCTTCCCGTGAGTTAATCGAAGGCGCTCAAACGCTCTCCTCCTTCTTAATTTTCTTCTTAAAACGAAAAGATTGTAATTGTGCTGGCTCTGTTAGGAAAATAACTTTAATATTGCTAAACGAGCTCCCCTGTTGACAATCATGTTTAGGTACTTCCGCAAACAGCAAGTGACGTCGTTGACCGTTGAGTACTCTTCTGCGCATGCGGGTCACTTCTGGGTCATTTCACGTTCACACAGGAAATCACAAAAGGTCGCATTTAATTGGAAAGGTGAACGGCCTTGCAAAAAAATCGGATTTTTTCAAAAAATCGGAATTGAGCATTAAGCCCTGCAGTGTGAACGAGGCCAAGGTTATCTTTCCCTCACAACCAAAAACACACTTCTTTGGTGGCATTGTTGATTTCGTGGTCTAAAAATAAAATGACAGCACTGCCGCCGGCTTCCGTAACCCGATCTAAGCACGTTGATGGGCGTTGCTCTTGCTCTGGTTGGTGTGCACGTGCTCTTCCAGGAGAAGTGCCCATACAAGGAATTCCACCCTTTATGACGTCATACAGGGCCATACTCGGAAAAAAACATTCCGAAATTATACAAATCCTTTAGGAGTGTATTTGGCACTGAAATATTATATATTTTTTTAACTTTGGCCATGTTTAGCTTGAGAATCCAACTCCTTAACAGTGTAAACAGGTCAGAATGCATGACATATCATTAGACATCCCCTTTAAGATATTAATCAGCATTAAGACCTTGAATGTGAAGCAAAACCGCTTTAACTAGCTGTTTGAAATATGTAACATTTTGCCTCAGTACACAAATCCTGACATGAATGCTGATTTATAATGTGCATAAGAAAACAGTCTCTCCGTTGTACTGAAGGTCATCTACTGTTTGCATTAGCCTCCAGCTTTTGTCTTTTAAAGGAAACTTCTTTGTTCCCTTCTTTGCATTCAGAATATTAATGCTGGCCTGCCACAACAGACAAGATTTCTTCACTGTGAAAATCTGCAGTTTAGATTCTGTAATTTCATACAAGCTTTACTGGTGCTTACAAAATCTGATGTGTACTTTACTAAATATGTTTCTTTATTTTTGCATGTGTTTTCAGGATGCCTCACCTCAGTCTGGTCTGCTTCAGTCCTCTATTATTACCCTGTACACTATGTATCTCACCTGGTCCGCCATGACCAACAATCCTAGTAAGTCACAGAAGAAAATCTCAGAAAATATGTACTCAAAAAAAAAAAATCTGACTTTAGTCCCTCTTCTCATTTTACGAGCTTTCATTATGAACCTACTCAGGTTGATGCTTTTTTTGGTGAGTTTTGTGGTGTCATAACCAGATGCTCAACCTTTATAGCCTCCTTGCCAAATAATGCCAAATTACCAGTTAGAATCCAGATTATGAAGTCCTCTTTACCTACATTCTGTTATAGTCTAGTATACATATTGTGATGTAGTAAATATACCTATTAGCAATCCAAATAAGCATTACAAAATGTGGTTAGCTGACCACTAGGGGTGTAGCGTTCAATCACAGTGTTTAGTAGTGAAGTATGTGATTAATTGCCGTAATTAAATTATATTATGATTTAGTATGTTCACTTTCAAACCATTTATTTTTCTGACTCAACCCATAGATCGTGAATGTAACCCTAGTTTGCTCAGCCTGGTGTCCAATATCAACACAACTGAGGCAATGCCCACAAGCTCCCCTGGGATGGTGCAGTGGTGGGATGCTCAAGGCATTGTGGGATTGGTTATCTTCCTCTTCTGCACCTTTTATGCCAGGTACATTAAGCAAAAAAAAATGTGAACATGATTTAGATTTTTCGTATTTCACTGAGCTCTTCTTTACTATTAGTATTTGTTGTTAAAATGCAGAAAGACCATCTACATTTCTACATAAAGCTTCTGTAGTTAACTGGTGTTTTCCATGCTGATTTATTGTACACTACAATTTGACATTATAATTAACTGAACCAAGATGGGTTAGCCAGCTGTTTTGATGATTCACTAATTGCTAATAGTTTAAGCATCTTGAATTGTATGTTCTTTGTTGCCAAAACGTGTTGATCAACCTTTTTAATGTTTTAATGAATTAGCCCAGCGTATTAAAGGCTTTTTAGTTTAACAATGTGAGTACCTCGGAATATTTTTTTTCATGCACCAGAGATGGATTGATCAGTGGTGTCAGGACACCTGTAGGCAAGGTTTATAATTAACATTAGCCAAGCAACAAATGTGAGTACAAATTTGCCTTGGCAAGTAAAAAAAAAAATGTTAGTTAGATGGTAACGTTAACCTTCAATATTTTCAGTGTCATATATCTGTTATTTGTGTAGTTACTAGAAATGGTGCCGAATCTTAAATATTTTTCAGTTTGTATTAACAATTATTCAGGTTTTTCATTATCCATGTTGAAAAGAGTTGTGCTGCTAAAATTTTTTTAGATTTTATTTTAAAAAAATTCCGGATTCATTTATGAATAGAAAGTTCAAAAGAACAGCATTTATTTGAAATATATATATTTTTGTAACACTTTTGATCAATTTAATGCATTATTGCTAAATGAAAGGATTAATTTCTTTCAAAAGTAAAATACTATATGGCATGAATGTTTTTTATATGAAAATATTTTTTATATTTCAGCACTCAGAAAAAACTTCCTCTCATTTTAAACTCTCCCCCCAATCTAGCTTATCATCAAATAAATATTAATGTGAGGGAAGTGAAAATCATTATCATGCTATTATCCATGTGTGTGTTCTCTTTTCAGCATTCGTTCATCCAGTAACGCTCAGGTGAACAGGCTGATGCAGACAGAAGAGGGAAAGGGCTCTGTGGGAGGAGAGGAGATGGGTGAAGACGGTCTGAGGCGTGTTGTGGATAATGAAGAGGAAGGCGTCACATACAACTACTCCTTTTTCCACTTCCACCTCTTTCTGGCCTCTCTCTACATCATGATGACTCTCACTAACTGGTACAAGTAAGTGTTCGTTCTTTAACTTTTTGATTCTGGAGTGTGGTGCCAAACAATTTGAGTTCATCTTATTTTTATATAATGCCATCCTTTACCTTTGGTCTTTGGTGGAACACAAAAGGAGAAACTTTGAAAAATGTACTAGTCATTATTTCATGCAGTTGCATTGAATAGAACAGAACTGCATCATAAATTGGCTCAGGTCTAAAACCTTTTTTTTTCTGCCTTTTCCTTACATCCATCTTTAGACCTGAAATAACCACTCAGGTCATGCAGAGCACTATGCCTGCAGTGTGGGTGAAGATCTGCTCCAGCTGGCTGAGTCTGGGGCTCTACCTGTGGACGCTTGTGGCTCCTCTCATATGCTCCAATCGAGACTTCAACTGAGCTTGAGTGGGTGAGACTCCCTCACCCTTTCAAACGGTCTGTGTTTGTGTTGTGTTCGAAATATTACAATCCCAAAAACTGTTAAATAGCATGATTGAAAGCAATTCAAATCTGAAACGAACCATTCGTGACTAGTATAAGGCTAATAGGTACTTACAAGTTTATGAAATTGCATGGACAAAAACAAAAGTATATGATTCCATGACGTATTTATGTATACAAAAAAAGGTACAAAAATGACACGTGAGGATTAAGAAAGTTGCCATTCATCATTAGATTTCCTATCTGACTTTAGGTGCTTCTCAGTACTTTCATTGAGGCTTGACACCTGATGCACACCAGTTTTTGTCCCCACACATGATGGATACATGAAGGATATGGGTTATATAAATTGTTTTGCTTCTGTGTTGTCGATACCCTCAATCATTCACTTCTCATGGTCCTTAAGGGTAATTTCGCAGTCATTTCAAACACAATATTGCTATATTAAGTGTGTTTTATAAAGTCAAAATTGCTCGTTTATTTTGTATTGCATTAAGGAAACCGCACTACTCGTCAGTTTAACAGGTGTATGCTACTCAAATCTGACGCCACACATTTCCAGTGCAACAAATAAACTCAATAACTATCCTAGAAACGTAGTGGTCAGCTACAAATACTAATATGCATAATACTGCTGCTAGAAACCTACTCTACCTGAGAGGAAACCTTTTTTACAGTGATAGCATTTTAACATCAGGGTCTTCTTCAATGCATTGTACAATAGACTCTGTAATATACAATTTCACTCTGATTTAGCACGTTTTTTTTTCTCAAGTAACTGCGAGAGAGAACCCACGTGCACTGGAGGGCTTGAACAGGGGATAGTTTTCACTCCAGGTCCTCTGTAGAGCCCCTAAGGGCCCGTCCACACGAAGACGCGTTTCACTGTATACGTATACATTTTTTATCGTATTGGCGTTTCGTCCACACGGATCCGGCGTTTTCGGAGAGTGAAACCGCTATTTTTTGAAACCGGGTCCCAAAGTGGATAAATCTGAAAACGACGCCCTTGCAGTTTCGTGTGGACGGCCTATCCGTATATTTTGTGAAACGATGATGTCATCACCCCACGTGTCGACTAGTCAGACACGCTAAATCAGTAGCCATAGGCCTACCAGCAAAACTGCGACTACTTGCTTGAGTTCATGCTTCAGAAGCTACTCGAGCCTCTTTTATTTATTTATTTGTGTATTTATTTTAATTATTTGATTGAATTTGATTATTATTCAAAAAACGCACCTCTGCCCCTTCATGCTCACCGGTGACAAGGCGTTCGACATTACATTTCTCTAGGCCTAAATGTTGTAGCCATTAAAGAAAAGTTAGTTTCATATTTATGATTAAATAATGTTATTTTTTTCCATTTCATATATGTTGATTAGGCCCTAAGTGAACAGCGTGAGTAAGATGCGCAATATCGAGACACATCATTTTGACCACTTCATTAAGTTTTGTTTTGTCTTCATTAAGTTGCCTTTCTTTAAAGTGAATTTCGTTTTGTAAAAATTGTATCTTAATTTTAATCAATGTTTTATTAACGAATTGCATGGATAGCAGACAATAGCCTAATCAGGACATGAGGCGCCGACGCAATATAAATTGCAACGCACGAGAACTGGAGCTTGTCTCATAAATGAACAGAAACTCAGAAATACCTATATCTAAGCTTTTAATGTCTACTTTTAAACAAAACAATTCAAAAAGAAAAGTAACAGACAACTCTAATAATCCGTATGAAGTGTGCATTTCTCTCTATAGGCACCTTCAAAACACTGCGAAGGTGGCGAGTCAGCATCGTCACACAAAACACTAGTTTATTAATAAACAATTCAAATGTCTCCTTGCTATAGGCTATTTGACACATTCATAATAATTAGGCTATTTGCCGTTTTTTTGTGGCAAGCTTTATGCGTCTGCAAACTTATCGACCATCGTGACTCATCCTATAAATGGTACAAAATAGGGATGACTCATCCCTATTTTGTACCATTTATAGTTTTTCATATTGTTCAATAAAGTTCTTGGTAAAAAAGAAAAGAAGCTACTGTGCCTAATATTACTGTATATTATTGTATACAGCGCGCAAGGTTTATGCGCAAGTCTTCTTCTCTGTTTTTAGTGTATCTGTGTCAGAATTACAGCCCCTCGTACTGGTCTGGCATATATACTACACCGTTTTCAGTCGGTTTCAGTGGTTTCGTGTGGACGCAGATATTTCTTGAGACGACCCCGTCTTTACGGAATTTTTTTTTAGAACGAGGGAAAAAAAGATCGGATAGGGAACGCACCGGCTTCGTGTGGACGTGGCCTAAAACGTGTGCATTCAGGAGATAAGCCCAATCTGACACACCCTTCCCCCTGTACAGCTCACTGCACCATACTCCACCGTGAGGTCACACACGCTGACCAGGGTCTCCAGCACTTCTGTGAACTACAGGCTGGGCTGTAATATAGATCACCGATCCAAATTAATATAATATGGTGCTGCCAACCCATCAGAGCCTCATGTTAGCATATCTAGCTTGTTGTTTGGCAGAATGCTTAAGTAAAATGTACGTACTTTAGTGTGGCAATAGGTAATTTAGTGTGGGAAAAAATTAAATAGCACTTACATATAAATGAACAGTTCAGGGCTGGTTAATATGTTAATAATTTATGTTTTTAATGGGTAGATGTTGTTCCCAAAAATTGATTTAAGCTTTCCGCCTGTGACACTACACTTTGTTTTGTTGTTGTTAATACTAAAATACTTATTTTTGTTATTAATTTTTCTTGTAAGCACATGCTGGAGTTAAATTACATAAGATTGTGTGGACAATTTTTTTTTAGTTGACGAAAACCATATATTTAGTTATTTTTTAACGAGTGTTATGAAAGCTAAATATGAAATTTCATCACTAAGTATTGTAGGTGTGTCTGCCTCAAGTCATTCGGTATTGCTCGTGCTATGCTTGTGACATTGGACGAAACTGATTGTGAAGTATGTACTGTGTATATATAGTATATTTGACCTTTTTCCAAAGTAACAGTTTAATACAAGCATGATGGTTCAGCTGTTGTCTATTATTAGGAGCAACATACAAGATTAGTAATTCTTCATGTGCCTTCAGCGATTACCCGTCTTATCAAAAGCGACCAGGTTTATTTCAGACCTGTGGAGAAGTGCCTTTGCTGTTTTATAACATTTCATTTTCAAACAATATTGGCCTTTCAGTTGTTTCTGTGAATGTACTATATCAGTGATCTGGTGTTGTTTGATTAGTGTGTATGCTGTATAAATTTCAATAAACTCATATAATGGGTTGGTTAGCCAGAGTCGAATCTTTTAACTGTATTGATCTGATCTAAATCTAAATATTTGCCCACCACATTGCTAGAAATATTCATTTGCTAGATGCCCTTTTCACAAGATGTAAAATAATTTTCTGATGTCGAGTGAGTGAGTGAGTGAGTGAGTGAGTGAGGAGTGAGTGAGTGAGTGTGAGTGAGGTGAGTGAGTGAAGTTTTAGCTCAAAATACCCTATAATATAAAATTGGTGAGCAAAAAAGCGCCGTTTTTGTGTCTGTCCCTTTAAATGCAAATGAGCTGCTGCTGCCGGCACAGAGGGCGGAGCTTCAACAGCTTGTGCCCTTTTACCTCACACAAACATGCACTGAAAATATTTTCATTTTTTTCTAATGTTCAAACTGGAGTCAGACAAAGATGGAGGGACTCTAGAAGAAGTGACGACACGTAGAATGCAACAGAACATTTCTAGTTGATGAATTTAGGTAGCTATATTTATCTTAGTCATTGATTAGCATATTCTGTTATGATAATCTATAAATGGTGTTCCCGGGGGAGGGGTTTATGTAAATTTTAGGGTTAGTGATGTCACTAACCCGGGAGGAATGTTGTGTAGTCCCTACCAGCCGTAGTCCTTAAAAAGCAATTTCTTTCAAAGTTCAAAGCAAAGGGAGATATTTTCTTTAAATGTTGTAACTTTGCAAATGAGGTAACTTTGCAGATGTTGTTTATGCTCAAACACCAACATTACAAACTAACTAAAGTTAGAAAAGTGATCATAATCATAATCAACCACCAAAACATTGCTGACCATTTAAATCAAGTTGTATTTTTATTTGCTGTCTGCCCACCAGGTGGAACTGATGTGCTGCTGATTTTATCTCTATATCATGGAGAACATGCATTTCTCAATACTGATGGCTGCCACTCTTAAAAAAAATGTGCCTTTTAATTGCTCGATTCTACTCCAGTTATGCAATTTCATGTCAGCGGTTTTTCATAGTTTTCAAATGACACATTGTTGGAGGTAAAATCAATAATTAAATCAGTATCTGAATCTTTTAAGAGCTGGTTTTCCTCTTCTCCATCCATGTTTATGCTTTTTTCGTTTACCCAATTTAGTCTCAGTGCCCCAAACTGGCCTCACTGACCATAAAACCCTCTTCAAGTTACAAGCAATTATCATGCTCACAATTGTGTAGCATTTGGCAGCATTAGCAGCAAAAAAAGTTACTTTACTATTGCCAGAGAAAACTATGAAAAACACGCCTAAAAATCTGTTTCAAAAGCAGCGATTTCCAAAAGGGAACGTGTTTTGTAAATTCCTCTCAGTCTTGGAGATGTTATGAGTGGCTTGTGGATAAGGAAGGTATTGAATGTTAAGTGCTTTTTGGCCCTGAAAATCAGGCCCCTCTTCTCAAATGTGTGGTTTATCAGTTGGCAGCTTGACTAAGCATAGATAATGCCTGCTTATGCAATAGTGTTTTGCTAATAGTGTTAGTATGTTTCTGCACACTTGTGTAACTCTAGCGCAGCAGAAAGACGGCTGAGGTCTGTATCTGTAGGTCAGGGTTCCATGACTCTCTCTGCGGTTTTCCTTTAGAACCAGGTGGGTGTGTTACAAACCCATGAGTCGACGTCAAGAGCTCAGCAGTGCTTTATTTCCTTCTGTGGGCAGGCTATGGGGTATTTCATGTGGTTGTATGAGAGCATTGACGTTTAAACATTGAATGGCATATACTCTGAAATATTTATGAAAGTTTCCAATTGATATTTAATGCGATTTCTAGGATTTACCTTACCCCAAGGACTATAGTACACTAGATAATGGTATCAGCTGTTCTTAACGAGAGGAAAATAAGAGCATACTATATCTGGCTAAAACCTGCAATTGGAGCAAAATTTACTTTCTTAATACATGTTCTCGGTCTTATTTTGTATAATTCATTGTTACATGTTATTATACATTTTTAATAAAAAAGCAACTTACTGAACTACTGTACTTTGCTTTTCTGCTATGAAAGTTGCTGGCAGAGAAAATAATGTTAAAGCCAGAAAGTCTATGCATTAAAGTGCCCATATTATGATATTTTAAAGTTTCCTAATGTTGTTTTTGAGTCTCCTACAAACGATTTACATGCATCAAAGGTAAACAAACTGTTTAATTGTCCTCATAATATACATTTGTACCACATTTTCAATGATTCTCAAACGACTCGTCAGATGAATCAATCTCTCTAAATCCCTCCTTTCCGCGAGCTACTCTGCTCTCTGATTGGCCAGACAGCTCGGTCTGTTGTGATTGGTCTACCGTGTACAGTGTGTCGAAAACAAAAACGTCCATTGCCATAACAACGTCAGCTCTGCTTGTCCCGAGGCTTCCTACACCATAAACTAAACACAGTAACAATGTCGTCGATTTTACCATATCAATCCGAGCGCGAGTCCGATGATAAAACACTGGAAGAACTAGTTATTCAACCCGAACCTCCATCGCAAGGACGACTCGAGCAGGACGTTTCTCAGTGATACACTACTCAGATTGAGGTACATTATGAGATGTTACAACTGTAATTTCTCACCATCAGCATTAACAAGTGCATGTCCATCAACAAACCGATTATTTTATTGTATTCTTTTTTTTACTGAGTATTTTTCTAATTTATCACGGTGAACGTGGAAACTGTATCAATAACAGTGCATACATTAGCCAAGCTCTAGCGTGAATGACTGATGAAACATAAATGTTGGTAAAACAAATCTTGCTCTATGCTTAATCTTTCCTCAAAGTAGTGAGAACGACAGGCAATCTACATTTAATCAGTTTTATGTAATAGTGGCCCACAACTGATTAGCAGAAGTTTTTCATTAAGACGGTAATAATGTGAGTTAACCAGTTAGCAGGAGACCAACACAATAACTCAAAACTAAGTATTTTGACCTCAATCTTTCAAGAGCAAGCGGTTTGCGAATCCTCCAATAACTTCATATACCGTGCACTTTTAGATTTAAAACTTTGCAGGATGTTTTCATTCACTTAGAGCTACACACATGAAATGTCATTTTCTAAAAATTCATAATAGAGGCACTTTAAAAAAAATCTTACTGACCTCAAACTTATGAACGGTCACATTACCAAAGTCAAATGGGTTGTGGGTCTATTTTCATTAGACTTTAAATTAACTACAGAGAGATAGAAGATTGAAATTGCTATATTATACCAACGCTAGCAGCCAATGAGGAGAGACGATAATGACTCTGATGTTGAGTAATAAAGACAGAGCTAATGTGTGTTTGCAGAGATAAAGCTTCCTAATTAGTGATTAGATATTGACTGAACATGCTGTATGTTACTCTTGATCCACATTGCTGCTGTGAAGAACTCTCTCTCTCAGTTTGGCTACCGGAATGTACAGTTGATTTTGGCTGCTGTAGTGGAGTATAACATTTCGCATTGTCTTTGTCCTCATTTTTAATCAGGTCTGTATCATAGCTGCTGCCAGAAACCTTTGGTTTCTTCTTGTTAGAGCCCAGCATTTTGGGACTCTGTCTAGTATGAAACAGAGGTTCTAAGAACAATGAACTTGGTGCCAACTCAAAACCGCATGAAAACATGGTTGGTGAAAAATAAATGTGTCAGGGAGAGTATTTGTGTCTCTCCATACGTTTCAAATGGGGCTTTGCAGCTTTCTTTCTCCATGGCAGACTAAAACAAACATGTTATTAGATGAAATCAGATTGAGCATGAAGCAATTCTTCAATGTTTTAATGATTTACTACGAAAATGAATATTTTCATCACTTTAAGGTCACAATAATGCTCTAAAATGAAACTCTGCAGGTGAAAAAAACTGCTTAAAGGGATACTCCACTTTTTTTTGGAAATAGGCTAATTTTACAACTCCCCAGAGTTAAACAGTTGGGTTTTACCATTTTCGAATCCATTCAGCCGATTTTCTTTTTTTCTGGTCTTTTCTTTTCTGATATTTAGAAGAATATCAGTAACTAGACAGTTTCTGGTCCCATTGACTTCCATAGTATATATTTTTTCCTAAGTCAATGGGACCAGAAACTGTCTGGTTACTGAGATTCTTCTAAATATCAGAAAATCTGCTGAATGGATTAAAAAATGGTAAAACCCAACTGTTTAACTCTGGGGGAGTTGTAAAATTAGCCTATTTCCAAAAAAAGTGGAGTATCCCTTTAAGTTGTTCTGCTGGTCATGGTTATTAAAGCCTTTCAACTCTGAAAAAATATCTCACAACATTACTGGTTTTATTATATTTTTGATTTGTTAAATTTAGCCTTGGTAAACACGAGACTTTTCACAAACATTAAAAACACTTACTGTCCCCAAATGTGTATGTCTTTCCTGTTTTCTATAGTAATTATGTTAACTAACTGGTATACTGTATTTTATGGTTTTAGTGGTTTTTAGTTTGGGACACCAGTGTAAACTAGCTAAGACCAGCAAACCACACTGTTTATTCACCAAGGACATTGAGTTTTGAGTCTGTATAATGCAGTGTTCCTCCCTGAAGTCTACAGTAATGTGTTCTCACTGTATCATTTCCCAGCCCACTCTTCAACTAAAGGCTTGTTTTGTTCTCTCGGAGTTGCACACACACTATCTCATTGCTATATGAGAAACAAACTTTGGAAGAAGCATAAAAGAAAAATAACTCTCCTCATCAATTCATATAAACTACTTACTCCTGTCTGGAAACTATCCCTCTCTGGCAGGCTTGCCTAACAATGAACAAGAGAGAGAGAGACGCATCAACAAATTATCTCACTCCCTCAGCACCAACACACACACACACACACACACACACACACACACACACACACACACACACACACACACACACACACACACACACTCACTCTGACTCAGCAGTGCTGCAGGATGTTCTGTCTCTGCTTTGACCCTCTCTGCTCCTGAGTTCCCAGAGCCAGACTGGTAAGTGTATCTCCAGGGAACCCTTTAACCCAATATGAAATCACAATGCTGATACTCAACCTGCTGTCAATGGGATGTAATGTCCAGATGTGCATTTCAACAACAACAGTTGTGCTGAAGAAATTCTGCATCAATTACGCAATGTCTGCATCATTAAAATTGTATATTTCAAGTTTTCAGGGACCAAAATCCACCCATCCATCTAAAATTGTTCCTTTTTTTCAGGGACCGAAAAAACAACAATTTTTAACATCCAAATATCTAACTATCCATGTATTGTAAACATATTTACACACCCAGTAAACTCCTTAGTCAGTTTATATTATATATCAGCCAGATGCCCCTATATGTTTAACTTAAGTGTGTGGTTTACACCAGGATAAGCTGCAGTTTGACCCATTGATTTGCTTTGCGAGACTGCTATGTTCCTAACATGCTCCTGAAATTATGCCACAAGCCCTAAAGAAGTTTGAAAAATAGCCATTTTAGTTAATGGGAGTTCCTGTTTTATGTGACCGTTTGAGAGTCTGCAAAACCAGCTGTAACTGGATTTTAGAACAAACTCTTTTTGAGAGAAAAATCATATTGAGAGCAACTGTACTCGATTTGCAGGCGCTGCTCTTATAGTGAAATGACTGAAAGCAGCTGTCAGAGGTGTAATTGCATTTTAAGTGTAAAACCCTAGCACATTGGATTACACTGCAGTATGGAGCAAAGCTAATTGAGTTTTGCTCCTGCTGGCACATGTGTGCTGGAAACATTTACCCAACATTACCACCCCATTAGACTCCACAAGGCCCAGTGTCTGGCAGCAGAGGGTTGTGATGCCTTACTGCCCGGTTGGGTTTATCTACTCTGAAGCCCAGGAGCAAGAAACCGCTTCTAGCTTTTGCTGCTCAATGCAAAAAATACTACATTAATTATCCACATGGGCATGAAACTTATGAGGGAATAAAAAAGTCATAGATGAAAACACCAGATAATCCTTGTAGTTCCTCTCTGTCAGGCACAAACAGAATCTGCACCCAAAGAAAATGACAGATTTCATTCACTAAACATTCCTCACTTGCATGTGTTTATTCAATATTTTGACTATATGGCTATATAAGATACTTATCACCTCCATATAACACATTTCACCATGTTTAATCCTTTCTGAAGATCTTCCTCCACATTCAGATTGAATCTCTGTCCAGTATTATGGAATGGATTTGAAAACATGAGCTCCATGTAATGGGGGAAGGATCGGATGTACATGGTAGTGGAAGTAACCGAAAAATCCGATATTACAAGGGTGATGGTGTACATTGCCAACAAAGTGAGATATATTTCAACCTATTGATTTTACTCTGAGCTATTATATTGCATGTGTATCAAGATCAAATGTTTACATATACAGAAACAAAAATTACTCTGGAAATACCTTGCTGGTATAAATGTTATTATTGTTAACTAAATAAAATAATTTTCATAAACTGAAATGCTCAAATTAAATTAAAATAAATGGAATATTTTAAAAACTGAAATTTAACTAAAACTGAAATAAAATGTAAAGCTAAATAAAAAAAACCACTGGTAATTTAAAGTTGGCATGAAATGGAAGTTCCAATTTCTTTTCTTCCCTATATGTCCGAGTGAATCAAACAACAAAACATGAATGGCAGGACTTTATTTTGTCCACCGGGAATTGATTGGATCATTGGATAATCGTGGTTTGCGACTGCTGTGACAGGTTGTCCCGCCCTCGTGCCAAAAAATAAAATAAAAAAATAATTAGAGAAGAGACAGAGGAAGGGGAAGTTATTTTGATTAAAGATTATAAGGGCACGTGAATTAAAAAAAAAAAAATGATGTGCACAGAATATTTTATAATAAATGCTGCAACATTCCATTATGGAACAAGAACTGTCAATTTTGATTTCATGGTGACTTTAAACCTAGAAATGAACAGAATATTTTTGGATTAAAAAAACAATTATAGGTCACTAACCAAATATAATATATTTTCCATTACACTCCTGCATCATCTCTGACTCTCTTTGTGTTCCTGCAGCAGGCAGCATTGTTTCTCTCTGTCTCACTCTCTACGTCTCTGTCTCTCGCTCTCTCCCTATCTTTGGCAGGCTGCTGTATGCCATGCACAGGCGCAGCCCAGCTCTGTGGGGAGGCTGATCTAGTTATATAACAGTCGGTGCAGCCGTTGT
The DNA here is from genome assembly GCA_036326025.1 of Chrosomus eos. Taxonomy (NCBI): domain Eukaryota; kingdom Metazoa; phylum Chordata; class Actinopteri; order Cypriniformes; family Leuciscidae; genus Chrosomus; species Chrosomus eos. Next base: position 13,743,223 of record CM070831.1, read on the forward strand.
CTGCTGGAAGACGAGCATGCAGGCATCCCTGTTACATAAGCCTGTTAGGATCATATTGTCACACTGTGGAGCATTCACAACGCAGTGTCCTTGCTACTGTGCTTCCCTCTATCTCTACTCTCTCTCTCAGGAAAGAAAACCCAACAAAAGTGTGTTCCAATGCAGTTCAAAGAGCGTGAACTTTGCAATCACGGTTAACCCAATCAAAACAGACCTCTCTGCATGGCCTAAACCCCCAACCACTCGACCGTCACGCACCTCACAGCCACATGCCCAGTCAGGTGTCCTGTTTGACTCAGCCGAGGACGGCGGCTGTCATGACGATGGAGCCAGCAACCGTCTCGTTCTCCACAGGGAGTCTGAACGACAGTGGCATCCAGTGATGGGATCAGGCAGCTGTAGGCTATGACTCATCACCTGAATGCCAGGTGAACTTTACCAGACACTGAAGAGTCTACAGGAGTCCATCTAAGCCTTCTAAATCCACAGCGTTGACCCCACAGAGAAGGTGAGAGTCTCACCTTATCTCTTTGCTAATTTTAGAGCCAACACGTTGACCTATTCAAAAGCAAGACACTGTTACACATTACTGAAAATGAACAATACCACACTGGTTTTGTCACGCAATGTTGCTCTAATCGACCCCAATGTGACCTTCTTACGCATTCAAGTTTTTTTTTCAGTTTCTTAAGCACCGCTCTTCAGCTTCCTTGAGAGTAATTTGATTCTTGTAAAATAAATATAAAAAAAGCATAATAACAGGTTGGAGGCCCAGCAGGCGTGGAGTTTGGTAAGCTATATTTATGCCCAGTAATTAAAATGTCCTTCGGGTATCGACCCAGCACTGCATTTGCATCTGTTAAACAAAGCATTCCTTTGTCAACCATTTGTCATATGGTAGTCAGGGGGACTGTGTTTAGACGCATTAGAGTGTCAGATGCAAACAATACAATAGATAGAACTCAACTTTTGAATTTTTGAAGATTGTGAGCATTTCAAGTCTGCTTCCATCGTTAAAAGGTGGGCCAATTAGGAAATAATCTAATTGGAAATATAAACCCAACAGGTAAAATGCATGAATCAATCAATCAATCAATCAATTCCCTGTACAACTTTAAGCTTTTTAGGGCTTCTGGACATTTTAGGGGAAACAAAGAGCTTAAGTGATAATTTACTCCTCGGGTTTGGCTTATAATATAGGCTACTAAGGAATAACCACAATTTCCTGGGAGTTTAGTAATGTTTTTACAGAACATTATGATTTACTTTTCCTCCATGCCCCTGGGAAAGAGTTAAATGAATTAAAGTCCATGCTGATGGTTAACCCCACTAATAGTCCTCATGTGGGCCATGCTATCATTAGTGCAACTGAGAAGCTTCAGCTCTGCTAAAGAGTAGCAAACTGAGTCAGGGAATTGTGGGAATTGTGCTGACATAAGCAACCCAGTATGCATCCCCCAGATGGGCCTGCTTATGAAACACTTGCTCGGATGTGTTAAGGGATTCTCACCCTAATATTCCATTAAATATTTTGGTTTGGTTATGGTGACTGTTACAAATATCAGTTTAACCGATAATTATAAATAATATAAATTATATGAAACTATCACATGTGCAGGCTACAGCCCCACACCTTTCCCCCATTCAATACGGTAAATGATGACAGAATTTTGTTGAACTATCCCTTTAAAAAACATATGTAAAAGTATTGATTGGTTGTAAAATGATCAACACACAAGTTGTGCAGGGTCCCCTTAAAATGAAGATACCGGGACAAGGAATTTTTGGAATGTTCCATGACGTCACCTCAGTCCTGACAGTGAGGAGGGAGCTAAAAAATGAAGGTACTTCTTCGGCCAATAGGCGACGCGGGAGGATACTACCTCATGATTATTAATCACCCTGAGAACTGCGAGAGCATGGGAAGGGGGCGGGGCCCTCGGGGCGTCGCGTGCAGGGTGGTGCGGTGTGAACTGTTTGCGTTGCGCGACACTGTGGCTGTTGTTGTTGCCCTGATCAGCTGAACGCATGATTGCGCTTCCAGTTTGACAAGCAGGAGGGGAAGCCCTGTTGGCTCGCGTGCGTCCAAATAACGCAGAGAGAGGCGTCAGCAGCGATTCCGTTTGACAAGCGATGGGATGCGGACCACGGCACGCTGCCCTGGAGAGTAAATGGCTACAGCAATCCCAACAGCTGTGTCAGGTATGGTCTAGCCGCGTGTACATGTTTTTATGTTTCTTAATATTTCTACATGCATGTCGAATTCGATAAAAGAGATTGATTTTGGTGAATTAGTAAGCATATTTACTAAGTATTTTTCTTTGAAGTCTTGATTCGGCACAAATAATATGTTATGAAGTCTGTAAGTAAAACTTAGACATGGCTTTTTGCAGAAATCACTGTTTTAAGTGACAATCGTACAAGCTAATGCACTTTTCATACGTTAAAAACGAAGGCTGACTTTCTGTAATGCGGAACAATATGAGTCAAATCAGCTGTCTTGATTGTTCAAACAAGTTGAGAAATGTAGCGTGAACTCGCATTTCAGTCTATGATTTGTCCTGACGGTCAGCCAAGACTAACGTTTTGCTACAGTATACATTAGTGTAACGCGGCAAACCACATAACGCAGGAATCTGACTCCCTCTCCTAATTCTTGGAAATGACAGAACATAGACGGAGTTCCCCCGTGTGTGTGGTAGTAGGCTATACAGGGAGCACTGGACATTTGCTCATAGAGTGTGAAACCGCACTTAAAGGGATAGTTCACTCCAAAACGATTTTTTAACTCACACGACTTTCTGGGACACAAAAGGCGATTTCCACTTTCAATCACCCATATCACCTTTTTTTTCATGCGGTGAAAATGTCATTGTTCCTCAACATATCCTGTTGGAAGGCATGAAGTCATAGCCTACAGGGTTGTAACATAATTTTTAGAAGAACTAATCTCATTTTCATTTTAAATATATAGGCCTATATATATATATATATATATATATATATATATTACATTTTGTACTTCCTTAAAAACTATGTTGTTTACTGAAACTCTCTGAAAAGAGTTATTGTTTTTAAAAATAACTGGTTCGAAAGAACAATTCTTTACCTGATCTGGTTTTCTAGAACTACTTTTTAAAAATATTTTTTAAAGTTTAAAGTCGGCATGAAATGAAAATTCCTTGTCTGTTTTCTAAATACATGTATGTATCTTATTGTGAGCAGTTAATCCGTGAATATGTTTAATTTTTTGAAAATGTTTTTGCCAATAATATTTAATCCAAAAGTCACAACTGGACCTTCCGGTAATAATGACAGTGACATATGCAGGACTTTTCCAATAATTTAGTCTGTTAAACTCCGCCCCTCCAAGCTCACGTTTATCTCCCTCCACTTTTGAATTCAACGTCCACATCTCAAAACCCAATCAACAACTGATGCATTAAACCAGGTCCCCCGCCCTAAATCTTTTTTAGTTTATTATAATGCTTTAAAAATAAAAGAGTTATTCTTGGATGTACATAACAATGCAGAATAAAATATCTGTTGCTAGTACTGACGTTTCATCGCGACTTTAACATCAACATTGGTTTAAAAACTAGTGTTATATTCTGAGAGGTTTGCTTAGGAAATTTATTATAGTTAACTAGCCTACATTATTTTTGTTTTGATCACTTTTCATATTGCAATCATATGATCACAGTCATCAACCACAGGCACTAGATGATTCTTATCCACCGTGAGAGACATAATTTATTTCTAAACCATTTAAATCATAAATTTGCTGGTGTCAATGTTTACATGCATTTGAAAAGTGTGTTTGTGTTTCGCACTGTTCTTAGCGACTATATATTTGATTCAGGCTGGTTTTGTTTGGAGTTAAGTCAACTCTCTAATGTGATCAAACCGTTTCCATCATCTCAAGTAACATAAAAAACTTGGCTTTGTTTGCCTCAGACACAGTTGGCTAGAGCTAGTGTATTTGAATGCAGTGTGAGGAGGGGCGCTTAATGATATTATTTTTGAGTGTATCAGCACAAAGCGGAGAACTGCGAATGAGACGTGTTGTTGCTTGAGCAGAATGTGAAGGGAGGAATGTTATTGGCCTTTTTTATTTATCACAATGTCACAATTGTTTGAGTAGGCTATTTCATAAGCAACACCTTTGTAAAGAGAGACTATTTGTTTTCCTGATACTCAGGATTTTTTTTTTTTTTTTGCTTTTAGTCCGGTGATTTGGAGTTACACTGCAGCCTGCATTTAAGAATCAATCTTTTGCAAAATCAGCTTCAGTCTTCCTTAAATGGACTAGAGAGATTAAATTACTCATTGTCTCCAAATGGCACTTTATGCCGTGCATTGTGTTAGACCATTTTTCATTTTCATTTTCATTTTGAATACTTGTTTGCGATTTGGAATTGTATATTTAAGTGACTTTTTGGCAACAGTGATGATGTGTTGCTAGCTGATGTAATGTGAAAATGTATAACACTTAGAGTTCACCCAAAAAATTACAGTTTATTTACTGTCCCAATGTAATTCCTTTTCCTGTGGACTACTTGTGATTTATGAAAGTCTTTATGGTTGTTTTCAATAATTAATAATAATAATAAAAAACAGTGCCCAATGACCAAGATTTGTCAACAAGTCATTCAGTGGCTGCATCAGAAATCACATAGGCCTACTAGTAGGTTCTTATTATATGTATCTCATCTATATATTAATCTTATTTTATACATGTAGTATGAATATAATCCGGAAGAACATTCATCATGTTGTCATTGTCATTTGACCTTCCAGCGTCAGTTTTGTCGCTTCACAAAATTTCATTACTGTTTTTTTTTTTTTACTAGGGAAGTATTCCTAGTTGCATATTCGGATGCTCTGATGCAGCTAGTCGGATTCAAGAATAAATAGTTTTAGTCTGATTTGCGAACCGAATCAACTGATTTGTTGAAAAGAACTGACTCAAAACTGAGACTGCATCTGAAATTGCATACTTTGCTACTATATAGTAGGCTAAATGCAGTATGTAACATAAGAAGTATGTTTAACTTTTAAACTGTTGCTGGTTACGCTCCATCTACACACAGAATAGAATCAGCATCTTTTAAGGCACTACATCAACATCTCTCATTGTGCATGGGTGTGGGGGAACGAATTCTGATAGCTGGATTATTTGCCATCAGATTCTGTTCCCCACATGTTTCTTACTCAATGTCTGAAATTCACAGTACAGAATGACCTACATCTTCTGTCGAGATTTTGAAGTGTGCATATGATGATCCTCTGAGGCCACAGGAGTCGCGTAACTGAGGCTGGTAGGTCACATGATAATGACAGCATGGCGAATGTAGTACATACAGATTACATTCATACTACACGCATTCAGAACATAGTTTTTTAGTGGTCGTGAAGTATCTTCTTATTCAAAATAAGTACTACTCAAGAGAGTATGTGAGTATCCCCTCATTTCAATATGCCTAATTCCCCTCTATATAGTATACATGCTATAAAGAATTCTCTTTGTTTTATATATGGTATGCAAAAAATTGTTGGTCAAGTGAGCAGTACGTTTGATTATTCATAAAACGGTAAGCAAAGAATATATGTTTGGAATGACATGAACATAAGTGAATAATGACGGAAAGAATATACATTTTTGGCTAAACTATCCCTCATAATTCTCATAGATGGCCCTATAATATTAAAGTTAACTTTATTTCTAAAAACACAGAAGTCTAATAGCGTATCTTCCTTCTAATGGTTTCATTAGAAAAGAGCATGGCAAGGTCAAAAAACATTTGTAACTTTCGTCGTCAAACTCTCTTGAAATCCACCGAGGTTAGCAAGGTTAACGGCCGCGTGTCGCCAGTAAGTGCGTGAGAATCTTTAATGACCATTGCTTACCTCGTTAGCCAGGACACCGCAGCACCTGTGGTGCGCTATAACCGTCAGACTAATGAGCTGTTGGCGGAATTTCATCTTGAAGTTTTCCCTGGCTTAACTGCTCCATTTACATTTCTTTCACATGCAAAATGGAGGACATGAAAGATTTGTCTCCGTAAAACAATGGCATTCGGAGGCATTGAAATTCACACTGTGAAGCAAAATAATAATGTTCTCTGCTGAAGTTAATGTGCTTTGTTTTATGCCAGCATGCCACACAGGCCCCATCAGTGGCGGATGGCATGAAGTGTAGATCTGAAGGATCACAGTATGTGCCCAGTGCCTTGTCCTTATCAACCCTCACTTCATCTCTTTTCTCCTTTTCACCTCATCCTTGAACATATTCACAAACATAAACGGACCGGTTGGACATCAAGTTCGCTGCTTGCTTCTCCCTTGCACACACTCTTTTAGCAAGTTTTGTTTTTAAACGTAGAACTTGTAACTCTACCTAAGGGGTACTGCAAACGATACTTGGCACATTTTAAATGTTATATGAATGCAGAGTCAAATTCCTAGAAAGAACTGACCAATATCTTATTTTGACTCTGATTATTTAAGTATTAGCAGGTTCATCATTCACAAAGCTCTTTCAGTTCTTTTATTAAATATTCTGGCACTTTTTGTAATGCTTTAAAGGGATACTTCATCCAAAAAGGAATTAATCACCCTCATGTTGTTCCAAACCCATAAGACTTTTTTCATCTTCGGAACACAAATGAAGATATTTTTAATTTCTGTCCCTCCATTGAAAGTCTGATGCTTCAAAGCATTTATAGAGATCATAAAAGAAATCCATATGAATTGATTTCAAGTCTTAATACAAGTCTTCTGTATTGACACGATCACTTTATATGATGAACAGATTTAATTTAAGCTTTTGTTCACATATAAACATTGATCAGCGAACAGTGAAATGGAAGTTAAACTGTACTGACTTGACGCATGAGAACAAACCTCATTGGTTCTTGTGGAACCAATGAACCTTGTGTTCCTGTTAGAACGAGGGTGAGCAATTAATAACAGAATTTTCAATTTTTCTTAGAACTGCATTTCTGTCATGACAACTCTCTAGAGTGTTTGGCATGGTAATGAATGACAATGTTGATGTGGTTGGCCTTGGCGGAATAGATCTGCTGTGCTGCTGCGGTTGCTGCTGCAGAACAAGTACGGGACTTGCTACTGCCAATATACATACGACATGCTGCTGTGAGCATTAAGACATGCTGCTGCTGTACAATATAGCATACATGAATTCATGGGCATCAATTTGGTTTGAAATGTGCTGGGGACAGAGACGCATTCGGAAGTGCATTTTCAAAAGTGCTGGGTACAGTGACACATAAACATTTTTTTTCTCTTTCGCGCAGGTCTAATATATCTGTACGTAGGCTACATAATATAGATTTCAATAGCTTGATGCTCTTTAAATATTTTGTTGCATTATTAAAAAGTTTCGGTGCATATGGAATCAAGACGGACCTATCCGCGATCGCTCTCCTTGGTTCTGACCAAAGAAGAGCGCTTTGGAATCTCCATACGCATCATGGGCTGCGTTTCCCGATAAAAGACAAAGCGGTGTTCTTTATAAAACAAGCACTTCAGAAATAGTTGGAATTGCATTTATTAGGACTCATGGGATAGGCAGAGGCGCTGGCGCCGTCCTAGCAATGGCGCTGGTCGCGCTAGCTGCGATAGTCGCACACGAAGATGTGCTAGGTGTGCGATGTGGATCTCATTCTCAGCTCTCCTTCATCTCCTGGTTGCAGCGATGACTCAGAGACTGTACGTGAGCGTTTAAGGTGCCTAAACAACGACTGTTGCAACATTGTCCTTTACTGGAAATTATTTTCACACTTTCACAAGCTAATGATAAGCGCTGAAGCTGCAATATTTCTGGAGACATGGAGTGGGTAAAACATTATTTTGACCACTTGAGTTTTGTTTTGTAGAAAGACTTTTTTAAAAAGATTTTCGTTTAGTATAAATTGTATCTTAATTTTGATGACTATTTTATCAACCAATTGCCTTTATTTAATAAATAAGAAGTAAATATATAGCAGACAATGTAATAAGGCCGGCACGATCACTTGCACTGCACGACAACTGGAGCATGTTTCCGCCACAGAGTGAAAAATAAAAAATGTAATTGCGATTTGTTAATCTCACAATTCTGACTTTTTATCTCAGAATTACGTGATATAAAGTGGCAATTGCAGGTTAGCTATAAAGTCAGAATTGCGTGATATAGGCCTAAAGTCGCAATTGTAGCCTATGTTATTAAGTCAAAATTGCGTGATATAAAGTGTGAGAAATATAGCTTGAAATTCTGACTTTTTTCACAGAATTGCATGTTTATATGTCGCAATTCTGAGTTTATAATACGCAATTGGGAGATATAAAGGCAGAATTGCATGATATAAAGTCGCAATTGCGTGTTACAAAGTCAGAATTGAATTGTGAGATATAAACTATTCTGGGGTAAAAAAAATAAAAATAAAAAAAGCAATTGTGACTTTATTTCACGCAATTCTGACTTTATTTCACGAAATTCTGATTTTATATCTCGCAATTCTGAGAAATAAATTCAGAATTGTGAGATGTAAACTCGCAATTTTGAGATAAAAAGTCGCAATTATCTTTTAAAATGTTTTATTCTATGGCGGTAACAAGCTTCCAAACTATAGCCTATAGACTGCCTTATTTCATTAAATTAATATAAAGGGTCGATTTGTTTTTTTCCCCCTCATCAAAACCGATAATGTTTATCAGTGGTTGTATATCAAGCAGGGATGCGTTGTTTACATTTTGTTTTGCGATTTCACCGGAATCTCCGCAACAGATTGAAGCGCGCGTTGCAGCGCGTGCCACAACAGAACACTGTATCCGCGCCACTGATCGCAGAGGCAACGAGCACATGATCACTTGATTAAAACAACAACACATGTTAGCGCTAGATTACCTCTTATTTAACAAACGAACGAAACGAATGCTCTGCTAGTTAACTGGAGATGTTTTACTTGTATATTGTAGGCTACATCCATACCGCGAGATGTTTCAAAAGTGATGGGGACAAAATCGACCCTGGCAAATAGTGGTGGGGACATGTCCCCCCCGCCCCCCCGTAAATGACGCCTATGCATGAATTACCCCTAGCAGATCTATACAGGTGGAGCTGGGGAAGGGGGAGGGTTTCTGAAAGCACGCTGCAACTTCCACAGAAAATCCTGACCAACTATTCGAAGTTTGAGCAGCGAGCTCATTGGTTGCTTCTAGAGCAGGAACCAATCAGCTGTGCCTTATAGAGAATTATGTGATTGCAAGCAGAATGAGTTAAGGACCGATCAGCCTCCGGCATCTAGAGTTTCATGACAGCATTTTGTATGTAGATTGTTTTATTTGTTTAAAAATACATTTTGTAAAATGTTTTTGAGTTCTCTCAATTTTTTGAAAGATGTTAGTGTTGTATTGAGCAAGAGATTAATTTAGATGTTTCTTCAGAATGTAATGTTTTAAATTATATAGAAGGATATTAATATTGAAAATTAGGTGTTTATGATGGAATTTGGATAAAGTGAAACAATACAATACCACAGTAGCCTTTAAAATATGGACTCTAGGTGGTTAATATACAGACACTTACCAGGAGGGTGGTTTGTTAACAGTTTATATTTTGTGTAGAAATGCGTCAAATATTAGCCTAGAAATCTAGACGCACCATAGCGGCAGCAAAAATTAGTTTGCAGCCAGTGTGGTCTAGCAACTCTCCGTTGGCATTCGAGCTGCAAAAACCAAACTCTGGTCAGGCCAATCACATCGTGTATAGAGTTGGTGGGCGGGCTTAACATATGACGGCAGAGTTGTGGAGAAGTGACGGTTCCGCGTGCTTTCCCTGCTACTTGAAAACAAAGAAGATGCTGCTGGCAAAAGGCAAAAGTTTAATATATCAACTAGCTCCACTGGTGGAAAAACGCATGGGACTCACACAGCCACAGCCGTCTGTTGCTCTGGTTGGTAGTAGCGCTATCCTATTGCGTGCCGATGGATATTGAAAGACAACCGTTTATCCCGCCCCTCGAATTGAGGTATGCCAATTGTGAGTTCCCAGACCTAACATCTTGGTCTGGCTTGCCAGGCTAGTCAAATATCTGAAATGTAGGAAAGTGTTCTTTAGGGACACCGTATCAGCATCGCAGTAGAAAAACAGAATCATCATCCTGTCAGGTATGTTATTGCAGAAAGATAAGAACTTGGCCGTTATCTTAAACAACCCAAACTGATGAAATGCCCAGTCATCACGCCACACTGCTCCCAACTGAGAGTCCGCCAACGGCACAGGCAGCCTGTGAAGACAGGCGAAATGAATAGGGATGTCTGCAAAGGCCATCAGGTGCTATAATTCCCTAGTGAATGAGCCTGATGTCCCTCGTCATCCATCAGTCATGACACCATAATGTTCACTCCCTGCTCTTTGATTTACTGTTTGATGAGTAACAAAGCTCTGGGAGATCCACTGATCACTGGGCTCTCATTTTTATCCCCCACATTTTTCACACCCATAGGTGCTGAGCATTTTGCTCTTGTTTTCAGGAGCCGGAAATGACAACTTTCTGTCTTTCACCCTTTCAGAAGAATGTGATGCTTCTGGGTAGTACTGTAATAGCAAGAGAACAGGAGGTGATTGTCACTATCATATCTAGTCTGGCACGTCCCTCACGTTGGCATTCTGTTTATGAAAGCATTCTTGCTGCTGTTACTGGCGAAGCTCATAATGTTGGGACCAAAAGTTTGTGAACCAAGTTAAAATGGTTTAAAATTTTTATTTAACTGTAAAAAAATATATAATATTATTTAAGTAAAAAAGTATAGAGAATTTGAAAATGTGAAAAAAAAAAATACACTGCTGTATTATTTTCTTGCTTTTTGCTTTGTGTTATTTATATACTGTTATAATATATTTTGAATTGGCATTTATTTTTATATTTTCAGTTTCCTTTTAATTTTAGCATACGTTTTAGGAACTTTATGTGCTTTTGTTATGTTTATTATTATTATTTATTTTTTAGCTTTAATTTTCTTAATGTTTTTGTAATTTTAATTTGAGATATTTTGTTCAGCTTTATTTAATTTTACAAAAATATAATGAAATAATCTGTTGAATCACAAAATGGTAATAATATAAGTTGAACTTGATTATACGAGGAAAATATAAGAATTGTTTTTTATTAAAAAATATTGCAAAATAAAAGCATTTTCACTAGTGGTCTCTGACTTTTGGACCTTGCTCTTTGCATGTCGTCTTTTTCACATGCCCAGATATTTTTCTCTTTCCTTTCATGAATTTATTTCCATTTTTGGTCAATCTACCCCAAACAATGCCATTTATGCACAATTACCTCACACTTTGCTGTGAACCAGCACTGTCCCAACAGCTGCAATGGGCTAATCATTAGTCCTTCCACAACAGTTCCACATACCAGCTAGGGTGCCGTCATGTACTTTACTACCCACATTCTAGCCACACTATCTGTGTCGTACTTTCACAAGTCAACGGAAATCAGATCTTGTGTTGATCTTCAGGGTTTTTCCAGTGTTTGAAAATATTATTTCAGTTTTCAGTTTTGCATTGTGTTTGCAAGGTTTTCTCTTCCTGGTTTAGCATTGTTCATATATTAAGCCTCGTTCAGACGGTCAATACAAGTCCGATTTTTGTGGATATCCAATTGAAAGCAGATCAGATTTAGCAACTGTGAATAGCAAACAATCACATGAGATGCGTTTCGAACTATTCATACTGTATGTGGTTTGAAATCCTATTCGCATTTCTGGAAATCCGTTTCAGTCTGACTGCTCTGATCGGATTTTGCGTGGTTTATGTGACTTTCTCACGCCACATAAAATCTAAACGTCAGACGTTGTTATAGGAAAGGTTGAAAGTTGCTGCAGAAATAAAGTTGTGTTGTTGCAAAGTGCCAGACGAGCAGAAAATGACAATTTTTGAGACGTGTTTTGAACCGGCAGAGACACATAAAGCCACCCATACCAGCCTGATACGTTTCTGCTGCTGCCTCATCAGGCGCAGTAGTCCTGTGTGGCTGCTACATATTGTCATGTTGTAAATAAGAGAACATCTGTATTGCAAACCCCTCCATGTTGCAGTTGTTGTTGTTGTTTTTGGCATATATATATATATATATATATATATATATATATATATATATATATATATATATATATATATATATATATATATATATATATATATATATATATATATATATATATATATATCTATTACCAGCATTGCCATGACGGAAAACAAAAGAGCGGCATTGAAACACAAATCAGATCTGTGAGCAATACACAATGTGGACAGTCATTGGTTTAGACCAGATTTCAATCAGATACACGCATAATTGAATTTGGACTGACAGTGTGAACGCAGCCTTGGAGCCTTTGTTGATCTTCCATTTAGTGTTTTATAGCATTTAGATTATCACTACTGTAGAATTTCACAATGTGTGATCACAATCTTAACAGTACCCACCTGACTCTTATGCATATGTTGATCTGACAAAGCAAACTAAAGTCATTCATTATCAATGAGAGTTAGCGACCATTGGCGTTGTAATGTAGGCATACCCACCGGTTTGGAAAAAGTTGTGAAAGTTTAACTTCATGCAAATGGAAAACAGAAAACTGTCAGAAATTGTTGCATTTGTAGTGTGTTCACTTTATTAATTTATAATTGTTCATCTCATGACTTTATAATGTATTATATTAGGAGTACCCTTTAGTCATATCATTTAGTCGTGTCTTATAGTGCAAAATGTGGGTCAGGTGTTTGTTTGCACTGTGCAGTTGTGTTGAACATCATCTGGCATGATCCCAGGGGAATGTTGGCTACCACTACTGACGAGGATTGAATTTCCTATTCTGGTACTGGCATGGATTGCTAACTCCCGTAATGCAAATAACTATGGGCATGGCCAACACTTATGACAGCCTCTATACAATAACAAAACGTATATATTTCCTTTCTATATTTTTTATTGCATGTTTATTGAAACAGCCAGACTTAGACCGGGTATTACTATAGCTTGGAGTTAATGAAGCAGGAGTAATATTTCCTCACTCTTCCCTAAGGTCCCTTGTTCTTTTTTTATTACTGATGTGTTTTGGCTGTTTTAAAGGTTTGTATTTTGTCCTGCACAGTTTCAAGACCTCAAATGATTCCCATTTATCAGAGGCCGTCTTGGGCCGTACTCTGAAAAACAAAACAAAAAACGTCCTATTGGCAAAAGTAGCTGTAACAGCTTAATATTAAGCAGCATTGTAAAAGACTACTATTTTATTCAGTCAAATTCATGGCAGACTTTAAAGCTTATTAAAGTACTTGCACACTGTACACATTTTTATTAGAGTTAGGAAATTGTAGTAGCTACATAAAGTATCTCCACTAACTTCAAAGGTTGGTGTGAATTTGGCCCAAAACCTTTTTTTTTCTTTTTTCTTTTTTTTACATCCCTAAAGATTTGATTGTAACAACTTAAAATGCACTGTTGTTATATTATACCAGTGGTTAGCTGCTCAGTTGACCCTTATGTAGTCTGGATATCTTAGAGGAATTTTTTTTTAAAAAGTATAACTTTAAATATATTTCTGTCCAGGACAGAGTTCAATCCAATAGGGCTGTTTTTGTATTGATGCACTTTGACATCTTTTCCAGATTCAGACTGACTTTGTTTACTATTGTGTACAAGTATCCAAAAGTAACATTTTGGTTATTTAGATTGGCCACAGCTGTGACATTTGCTGGCATGCAAAGACTTTTGTCTGCACAGGCCTTCGTCCGATGTTTGTGGTTTACTTTTATAATTATTGACCGCTCTGAATTGAATCGTATTGAACAGGAGGAGAACACTCGGCTCTTTTGGGTCTACGCTGTTGTACTGTGATATTTTAAACTGTCTTATCTCGTTGCTCTTAGGGTCAAATGTATACAATTTCCCAGAATCAGAGTGCTGACAACAAGGAGCAGCTCTTTACTTCAACGTCATACAGAAATAAGATTCTCCACCCCAAGGAAAGCCGATCCAAAATCTCTACTCTCGGTCTGAGACTTCTCCCCCTTTCGTCCTTTCCTCCCTGAAAACATGTGTATCTGCATGCGTCTTCACGCTTGGCCTTGTCCAACTTCTTCCCTGAAGACTGTGTGTGTGTGTGTGTGTGTGTGTGTGTGTGTGTGTGTGTGTGTGTGTGTGTGTGTGTGTGTGTGTGTGTGTGTGTGTGAGATGCTTTAACACGGAGCTCAGCAGTCAAAGACAGACACTCACTGTCTGTTTCACTCACACACATTCCTCTAACCTACATCCCTTGCGGTTTAGGGATGCAGTAAACTATGTATTTTCATAAACCGGCAAAGTACGAATTACATTTTCATGCACAGTTACTGTATGTTTTTTTTTATTTTTATTATTATTCATCAATCTACATGCTTTATTTGTCTGTCAAAAAATACCTGACACAATGCATAATTGAATATAATGTATTAAATGCACATCATGTGACAAAGATGAGCAATGATAACATTATGTGGTATATGATATATCTAAATGGGCCATTCTACAGAACTGGTTCAAAGTCAGAGTTGGTAACGTAGTCTTGAGAAAAAAAAATCTTTACACAATTTTTTTATGTATGCAAATTTTATAATATCCAAGGTACATATTTCTAGTAATAGTGCAGTTACGGTAATTATCATCCCAGCAAACAGAACGTTGGCACAACGTATCCAACCTTCTAACAACGTTTTAAGAACATGGCTAAAAGGTTGCTATGTTGTGTGGTGAAGGTTGTAACAGCGTTGTCACAATGTTGACATTAAACCACCGTTCAGGGCCATTGCTTAAGGTTGTGCCTATGGTGTCTGGACAATCACTAGACAACATATTTACTTGTCACTGCCCTGAAGCGCAATTAATCTTTTAAATTTCAACCGCCCGCTGGGCTCATTGTGTTGTCTCAATCTTCATCGAGCAAGGATACTTGAGTATTGCGTTTAATTTACCTCAGCTAAATAAGGTATGTAATTATTCAAACACAACCTACAGCTTAATTTTCTAATGTGACTAATGTAGCCTAACCACTCGCACGCATATTTAGTTTTTCCGGTTACCGACCTTTATTTGCCCGGCTTTCGACTTCGCTCCGCACCCAGTTTTGTTCATTACATATTCTGATCTGCCTTTGCTTTTTATGTTTTATTTATTATTATTAAAAGATATTAGACAGCGCATCTTGGTTGATAATTCAATATACTTTATTTTAGACAAAACATTCCATGTTTAGGTTGTAATGGCACATTTTCAGTAGTGACTGTAATGTTCTGGTCCACATCACATTACAGAATTTTAACTCTCATACTAAAACACTACTAAAACATACTAAGATACTCATGATTTGCATAACTTTACTAAAATTTTATTTTCCCCAAATAAAAGATTGTGTTTGTTCTCTTTTGTCACTACCAAAACAATGATGACATGTTTCGGTCATGACTGTTTCGGTAGTGAAATTTTTAGCTCAAAGTAACTAGCACAATTCTGAAATGTTGTACACACACAAAAACTAAATCTATCAAATAACACTCAAAAAACCTACATGGTTGTGACATCATCAAGTTTCGTTTGTGACATCATTGTTTTTTGAGTACTTTTAGACACTTTTGAGCCTAGTTCAAAATGATTACAAGCACATGGTTACCTAGCACAGTTCTGAACAGTTGTGTGCACATAAACTAAATTCTATGAAATAACACCCAAAAAAGTTTGCTTAATTGCAGAAAAAAGGTGTTTGGTAGTGATGTTCCTTAAAGTTACACGTGTATTTTCAGACTTTTTAACACATTTCCCTCAAAATAATGATACCTGTCTACAATAAAAGACAGGAATATTTCCTGATCAAAAATGTAGGGGTGTGGTTAAAATCAGTCTCAGCCAATGGACTAAAACGCACACCGTTTCGGTAGTGACATGACAATGCGGGACACGGTTTTTTACATAAAGTTTCATGATTTAAAAATAAAATATAAAATAAATGTTTGTTTTTTTTACTTTACTTTTTAAAAGAAATCAAAAAGATATTTTTTTTAAAACAACAATGCAAAACATAAAAATAAAAATTTAAAATTTCAATATCCTTTTCACAAGTTGAAATTTAGGGGTTAGGGTTCGGGACAGCCACCCCCCTGTAGAATGCCCCAAATATGAGGCAATTTAAGCCTAGTTCACACTACATGATTTTAAGCCCGATTTGCAAAACGTTGAGCTCGCCGACAGGTCGGGTGTTATCGCGTGCAAATCGCGGGTGATTAGCGCGCGATGAATGCTCGCCAATCTGTTAGTATGAAAGAGCCAACAACGCATCAAAGACGCTCGCAGACGCCTCGCAGACGCGTCGCTGAGCCCAGAAAAATATCTAGCATGCTAGATATCCAGAGCTGTCGCGCGACTCAACCTCACGTGATATCATGAGATACAGCCAAGTTGCTCTACTAGAGATTAAACATACAAGTATGTGTAGACATACAAATATAATTACGGATGCTTTTCGGAAGAATATCCCTGTTTGTAATCATAGGTTTCACTAAAATACTTTTAGGAAAAAGGAAAGTCAACTGTATATATTGCAGATGTCCACAACGTTGATGTTCTGTGTTCTTTTTTAAAATTAAGTTGTTGAGTGAGTGTATATATTTTCTCAGAGCAAATCATCGCGGAAACAGTTTGCAACGTCCTGTCTGACGTCCATATTCGCGTGTTGTTCTTCTTCCCTGGGTATTGGTGCGTGTGCTGTCTCGCGTCATTTTCGGTTCATTTTATATGATTTTATCACGTGATTTTTCGTGAGAAAACGTGGTTTGTGGACAAGATAGAATCGTTGGGTCACAGAGTTGTTGTCAACTTTGAATGTGTCATGGTTGTTGGTGCCAGACGGGCTGGAGTATTTCAGAAACTGCTGATCTACTGGGATTTTCACACACAACCATATCTAGGGTTTACCGAGAATGGTCCAAAAAAGAGAAAATATCCGTTCTGTGGGTGAAATTGCCTTGTTGATTTTAGAGGTCAGAGGAGAATGGCCAGACAGGTTCCAGCTGATAGCAAGGCAACAGTAACTCAAATAACCACTCTATAAAACCGAGGTATTCAGAAGAGCATCTCTGAATGTACAACACGTCAAACCTTGAAGCAGCAGAAGACCACACCAGTGCCACTCCTGTCAACTAAGAACGGGTAACTGAGGCTACAATTCACACAGGATCTTCAAGATTGGACAATACAAGATTGGAAAAATTGCCTGATCTGATGAGTCTTGATTTCTGTTGCGACATTTAGAATTTGGTGTAAACAACTTGAAAGCATGGATTCATCCTGCCTTGCATCAACGGTTCAGGCTGCTGGTGGTGTAATGGTGTGGGGGATATTTTCCTTGCACACTTTGGGTCCCTTAGTACCAATTGAGCAACATTTTAAACCACAGTCTATCTGAGTATTGTTGCTGACCATGTCCATCCAACCACAGTGTACCATCTTCTGATGGCTACTTCCAGCAGGATAACGCAACGCACCATGTCACTCAGCTCAAATCATCTCAAACTGGTTTCTTGAACATGACAATGGGTTCACTATACTCAAATGGTAATGACAGTCAACAGATCTCAATCCAATACAGCACCTTTGGCCTGTGGTGGAACGGGAGATTCACATGATGGATGTACAGCAACTGCATGATGAATCATGTCAATATGGACCAAAATATCTAAGGAATGTTTCCTGCACCTTTTTGAATCTATGCCAAGATTATGTGCAACTGAGCGAATAGAACACATCATCTTGAGACTCTTTTAAAAAGTCGTTCTATTTTTAACTTGACATGCCATCCACAATGCTGATGATGCAAGACACTCAATGAATAGTTAAATGTGACAATGGCCAAGGACTTCTGCCTGAATGTGAATGGCTGTAGCGTTGGTGATTTCAGGTAAAGGTGAATTTAGCTATGGAACATTTCAGAGCATGTTTTTTCTATGCAAATTATCTAACAGTTAAATATATCTTTTGACATGCTAATTACAGCACTGCTGCTAAAAACATATCAAAACTAGACTAGTTGAATAGTCGCTTATCATGATCCATCTTTATTGCTTCAAATCAGTCGCTTTAACACACCTGTCCTACACTAAAGACATTTGGTGTAGGATTTACTTTGAATCTATTATCACTCAGAAATTGCTCGACATTTATTTGTGAGATGTACACTTTGAATTAAACATGAAATATTTAAGTAGACAGACTGAAATAGTACTTTCTTGTAAAACATACTCGTATAATCATTGTTTTATTTACAACTTTGAATGTGTGAGTGTACCTGTTGTCCCGCCTCCACCCAATGTCCAGGTGATACTTTGTTTGCACTGAAAGCTGAGTCTTGTGATCGCCAGGCCTATGAAATTTTGGACGAGAAATCTTTGAAATTCTAGGGAGTGGACTTAAACATGATTAAATGCTCTACACTCTTTTTAATGGCTAAAAAACATAATATTAGCCAAAATAGCTTATAATCAAACATGAAGGAGGTGGGGAATATGTAGAACTTGATTGATTAAATAATGTGTTTCGGTTCAGTGAAAATGGGCTTGGCAATCAGCCGTGTGACTGAAGCTGCTTTTCTCTTTGCTCAGATGGAAGGAGGGGTTTAGGGGGCTTTGGCTGGTAAATCCCCAGGCGCAGAGGGGATCAACAGCACCAGGCTGAGCTCCAGCAAAGCATCTCTGGCATCAGATCCGTCATTAGCATGGGCTGCTTCAATTCCCTAAATCTCTGACGGGCCTCTCAGAGTGATCTAGCTGTGATATCCCGCACCTGTGATTCTGAGTTCTGCCTGCCTTTTAAGCCTCAAGGGGCTTGAGTTTTGCTGTGTGCACAAGCTTGATATTGAGGAGGACAATGGTTGGGATTGCAAAGTGCAGAACAAGTTGTACATTGTCTGTGGTCATGATAATTTTTTTTGTTGTATATACTGCAAAGTTCGCTGCACAGATTGCTGGAGTGTTTCGGACCACCTTTGCGTATTTGTATCAGATGTCAGTCAGTGCTAGTGCTGGTCCTGGATGTGGAGCCCCTGATGTTAAACTGCATGTCTGAATCTATGTTGATGGTTACATAACCACACGTCCAGCGAGTCGCTAGTCGCTCCAGCTGTCTGCACAGCTGCCAGCAGTCAAGAGAGCTGCCAAATATATATTTGCTGTCCAACAGAAGCTGCCTATCGCACAGAAGCTGAGTTTACACCTTCATTTGACAATCCAGTCTGTCGCACTCTCATGTCTCTTTTAAATGTGTTATCGGCCCAGAAACACTTCTGAATTCTTGTGATTGCTTTTTATGAGAAACGGACTGAAATTGATGTCATTGACTTTAAATTTATGACATCCATTCTACCTTTCTTTAGCGAATAAACAAATCATTCTTTTCAATCAGATACTTTCGTGGAATGTTTAGTTCACAAATTGGACTGATCCGGTTCAAATCACTCAATAATTCCTTAAAGGCGTTTCTCGAGTCAACAGCTTGGAGTTATTTTAGTATTTATATGCTATTGTTTTCTGATAGTTTTTGTTAATATTTTGAATTAGCATTTATTTTTATATTTTCAGTTTTTGTTTTAATTTTTAGTAATTTTATCATGTGCTTTTGTAGTAGTTTATTTATTATATATATATATGTTTTTAAATTATATTTATAATAGTTCTAATTATTTTTTATTTCAGTTGTAGTTTGTCTTATTTCAGTTAGTAATTTTAGTACTTATTTCAGTTAATTGCCAAGGCAACATTTCACATTTTTGTCTAGTTTAAGTTCATATAATATTTATTTTATTTTTATTTCAAATAACTTTTTTTGTTTAGTTAACAATAGTAATACTGTACAAAAAAGTTTCAGGAGGAAGTTTCTCTGTAAAATAACTTACATTTTGTTTTGTTTTTATACACAAAGCTATGAAATGAATTCATAAGATTTGGAATATAGTGCTCACAAGTTGTATGGATCACATATCTTTTGCTTCCAGGTGCTTCTAAAAATAAAAATGTAAATAAAAACATAAATACAAGGTAAATACAAATGTCAGTATTTTGTGGTTTGCATTCAGGATTAATCCTCACATTGCTTGTTGGTCACACGAACAACAGACTCATGACTTGGGTTTGTCTTTACTTTACAGTATTTACACTAGTGTGCACTTTATGGTGTTTAAAGATCAAATATCTTTTTGTCTGTCTTATGCTGGTTTTGCCCCAGCCCTCTGTATACACAACTCATGGAATGCGTCAAGTTAGACTGCAGTGTGAGGCCATTGAGTTTCCTTAAGTGAGAGCTACCTGCCTCTTGACATAGTACAGTCTGTTCTCAGCTGTACTGTCTGAGGTTTTTTGTGTCTGTGAGCAAACTAGAGTGAGAGAGGGCACATTTTCAAACTCGTTCGTGCCAACTCGCATGTGCCAGACTACAAAATAACCTGATTTGGATCTACACGCCTGCTAAACAACAACAACAGATTTTATAACCAAATAGTTAGCATCCTCTCCTTTTTGTTTCTGTTATCTAATAGATGGTGTTGTCATTAGTATGCTAAAACGGTGAGTTGCAGGAGCAGTGCAAATATTTTTTGCCCTAATTATGCCTTGCTTGATGTGAAACTGTTTTTTTATTTTTTATTAAAATATATATTTTGAACCTTTTGCATAGAGATTATGCAGCTTTTCTCTTGTAGATTTATGACAAGAGAAAAGGTACATAATGGTTAATGATACACTTGCAGCATCATATATGAAATGAGTCAGATCTATAAAACCATGCCTGCTGCACGAAAATGTGAAGACATTTAGGCTAGTGATTTTGTTCCTCATATTTTCAATTTGATGGATGAATATGATGAATATTCCACCTCTTGGAGTTCTGGAGAAGAAAAACTTCAGAGAAACATTGTGTTCTTTAGTATACGATTTGCACGTTGTTTGATTTGAAACGCCTGTCACTTATATTAATGTTAATGTTATCATTCTTACAGTCCGAAATTGCATACTTTCAGAGTATATGCTATATAAGTGAAGAACTTGCTTTAAATAATTTAATCCTGTGTTGTCAAATAAGTAGGCCTACAACTCCAAGGAGAATCATTCTTAGTACCTACAGCACTTAAACACTTGGAAAACATTTTTATATTACGGTTACGCTCGTGACGTTTCAGTGTTGCGTCATCACTGTTTATCCTATTCAAGCATTTTTAAGCTTTGCCAATTAAAAACGTTCAAATCATTAAAGTGCAATAGGATGCAGTTCTGACAGGCGATTTTCATTGTGCACCCAAATCTTTTTCTGTTTATGAATCTGTGTTCTATTGTATAGTCCTGTTACTTGCATTTGGTTTCTTTGTTCTTTTATTGCTGCCTGTTTCTTCTTCAGTAAGCTTGAGCCTTTTACTTGTATTAGTTAGGCTAGTATAGTATTGTGTAGAATGCATATTTGTTAAATTTCTGAGTTATAAAGTTCTGCATCGTAACAACCTTATTTTCAGCGAAAGTAACTGTATTGTGATATATACTATCTTGAAATAAAATTACTCATATCGTGATATGATTTTGGTCATATCGCCCACCCCTAATAGTTTCTCAGTTTTATTGAATCATAATAACGTAGATATTTCTGTAGGCTCAGAGACTAACAGTGCTTAATACTCTGTTAGGTTTAACAAAGTTTTCATCTGGAAACATTCAAACCCTGTCTGTATCATGTCCCGATTCCTTTCTCTCTTTTCCTGTTTTTTTTTTAATACTTTTTTTAATAAAAGTGGCAAAAAGCTCAAAAATAGAATAAAACACTAACATTTATTCTTAGAAGAATTGAGACCCCAATTGTCTTTTTCCCTGCTCTGCATGAACCACTTTACCTGTAAAACAGAATCTTGAATGCACTACCTGTAGCTCATTTCCTCTGATTCACCCCGAGATCCAATAATGGCCCGCGCTGTATTATGCAACACCCGTGTGGTATTTCAATGGAAAGAAATATTCTGGCAAACGAACGCCTACTCATGTCTCTCTTCTGCTTCTCTCACGGTTCGTCTTTCTACAACAGCAGCTATTTTCAGTGCTGCCATAATATCACATTGTATGGCATGAGCCGATGGAACGGATGTTAGCTTGTAAACTGCCCGCCATTAGCGTCAAATTCATTGCTATTCCCTCAGGCCAATGAAGATAGGGAGCCGTTTTGATATCGGGCTGAAGTGCTGCATATCACAGCCAATCAGTGATAATGCCAGATTTATTTTTAAGAGCTTGAATATTTTCACAATGTGTCTTTTCAGTGCGTCATAGCCCTGTATGCATAAGGGTTATAACACTCCTCCAGGTGTATGTTTGTATGTTTTATGTGTAGCAAACATTGAGCTGGTAATCATGTTCCAGACCTGGGGCCATATGTATAAATGTTGCGTTGGCACAAAATGGGCATAGAATTGTGTGTACGCAATTTTCCATGCACATGTCGGGATTTACAATAAAATAAACTAGTTGTAAATATGTGCGCGCACTGTATGGACACTCTACTAGACCGAGCGTATGCACTATTTTGCTGGAGTGAGCGAAGTAAACAGAATGATTTAAACTCTGTTTTACATCTGATATACACATTTAGATTAAATACACCACTCTCATTAATGGAGTTAAGAACTGAAATATCATGAAATCATTATCCAGAAGTTACAACATTTATTTTTATATTAATTTAAATAGAATTTTGTAGTGGATGCGCTGACTTTCTGCCATTCTGCCATTTAGAACTTGATTTGAGAATATATTTTTGCGCAAATAATGATAAATGATGAGCACTTGACTCTAAGCAGATGGTTTATCAACATAGACGGTATAATGACAGATACCGAAGGACTCGCTCGGTGATCGATTGGTCCATTGGCCGGTTTGAATAAGTCTGATGACACTGTACTAGCTACTGTACATGTGATGAACGCAGGTGTGCTGTTGGTGTCTTGCACAGACAGACGGTAGCCTGATAACTATTTTCGTGGTCTTCCCAATATTATGAAAAATATCTTATTTGATAGAATTTGAACGTCACGTGGATTGCAATATGCATAAAAATTATATGCAGAAGATGACGGTATGCATAGAACTAGGCGTTGTAAGCTCCATATGTTTTTTCGGGGAGGAGACAGGATGTAGATGCATGTACGCACAATCTTCTGCTGAATGGGTTTTATAAAGGAGTTTTACACAGGTTCTGGCATATGCATGGTTTTATAAATCTGAAAACTTTTGTGCATATGCAAAATCTAGCTTTTGTGCATATTTACACTTTTAGGATTAAATACAGAAAGTTTTATACATGAGGCCCCTGCTGTTTAGGCCTTTGGTGTACATCTCTCAACGGTCTTCACACTGTGACGCTATTGGCCCCTCAGGAAATCCTCCAGACCCCTTGGGACGCTTATGTGTGCCCCCCTGTTCTCCCCACTGATACAAAATAAGCTGCTGTAATTGAGAAAATAAACAGTAGATTAATGCTAGACCATGTGGCATTGACTGTGTGTTTATAGTAAGCTGCTGGATATGAAAAAGCGTGTTTGTCCCCAGTGGGTAATGTTTGTATAGGTCAGGTTTTGTGAATGTTCAGACTCCATCTCTGAGTAAAACTGTTCCCATGCCACGAAAATGTGAAGATGTGTAGTTTTGTTCCTCATCTTTTCATTTTGGTGCCTGAATGAGGACTTTTTCATGTTCTTGAGTAGACTTGATCTGTGATTTTTCGTCACTCTTGTTTGACAAAAAGGCTCTGTGCTTGAAGACTGGGATATGATTGACAAAGGACAAAAGTTTTGATCACCTATATTATATATAATTGACCGTTCGCAAAAGCCACGCCCCCTAGTTATTGTTGCTACGCCCGTCAAACAAATGGTCAAACACGACCAGCGCCACAGATTGCCATGAAGGGAAGAGGTATACCCGTGCGTGTCAGTGACCCTTTTTTGGAGCAATACCTCCGCGATATCCTCCAGATCGAGGCACAAGGGGTTACAGTATACAGTGGAGGGATATATTCAAAATATAAAAATACGCAATGGAGGAGACACGACTACTATCGAGGCTAACGTTAATGCTTACCGGTCTCAAGCGAAATCTGAGAAACCCGACCTGTAACGTTACCTCAAATGCAACCAGCACAGCCTTGAAGAAGATTTTATAAGCTGGTTCAGTGGGTAATTGTTTGGAGTTAGAAATATATAACTCACGCTGCATATTTAGTAATTTTGCCTCAGATACAGGACTATACATTCGCTTTAACGAGCGGCTTGTTCATTACCACGGCAACCACTTGCGTGTCATGCTGAATACGATTTTTGTGTTTAAAAAGTAACTATACATAAGAGACGGAAAGATGCAGATAATCATACATTATTTAAGGTTATTTCTATTCGTTACGATACTGATATGTGAACTGATGTTGTCAAGTAAGCTTCATGCGTTCCCCGTTGCGAGCGTGCACTCCTCTAAACTGTACAGGTCCTGCACTGCTAGTGACTGCTGCTCATTTCCCCCTGAAAATATCATGTTAACAACAACCCTTTAGAAAACGTACTTCCTTTGTGGATCCTCTTGACCTGCTTTCTCCATGTTTCTTTGACTAATCTCAGTGTGTCAGTCTCACGCACGCGAGTTAACCATGTTCGACACAGTGCCGTCCACACTGTTTTATCCATTGTAGGCACCGCTCACGTTGTGTTTTCGGCTTTGGGAATGGAAAGAACACAACTCCTCCAGACAATCTCTCGGGGTATCTAGTGTCTGATTTACAAACGCTGTGGGTGCACCGCTTCACCAGCTTGCTTGGAGTCAATGTTTGACGGACCTGCTCACATAGTAACGGTTGCTATGATGTGTGATTGGACAATGGCCGTTTTGGGGGAGGGGCCTGCGAACGGTCAATTCAGGCACTAGGTTAAAGTTGCTCTCTCTGCTGATTAAATCCCATTTGAAGCAATCTAAGCTGGTTTCCTGGTCTAGTTTCCATTTTACACTATTAAATTTTGAGATATGATATGTACCCAATACCCACTGAAACATGTTTTTTTTTTTGGTCAAATATGAAAACTGAAACTATGTTGTCTCTTGCATGCTAGGAGTTTCAAATTGGAAATACTTTCTTGCCAAACTTATTATCTGACACATTTCAGATTGTGAACTGTTGTTATATGTAGTTTTACATGATATTTAGTCAAAACATGTAGTATTTAATAGTATTTAATTTAAGTGCTGCAGCTTTGCTCTGCAGTGTCATTGTTGGTTAAGTCCAATAAAACACTTTAGTCTAATTTAAGATGTTTTCAAGGAGGACTCTAAGACAAAATGGAGGATATGCTCTGTCTTACCCATATGCTAATTTTTTTGGCTATGACAATCTCACAAAAAAATGCTCTAGTGAAATTAACACCATAATATAAATAAAAGAGAAATGTTAAACAAATGTCACATTAGTTGCAGGCGTCATCTATGCTCTATCTTTCCCTTACAGTGCTGACATTAAACTTAGCAACCTAAAATGAAATGAAAACCCAGACACACTTGCTAAACCAGTAACCATGGAAACACACTGGAAGTCTCTATAACTCTAACTCGGGCTCAGGTCCCAACTGTTCCCACTTGTGAAAAATAGACTGTTTTGGAAGGTCAGCGAAGTACCCAGTTGAATGTTTTGGCAGTGAGCACTGACACAAGGCACTCGCTGGAGACTCTGAGACTCTTGTTCCAAACCCAAAGCACCGGCGGCGTATTGACCGAGCCTGGTTAATGACTTTAAAACTCAACAGACCTATGACTAGTCGTGAGTGTATGCTGGGTCAGTGACAGACCTTACAGTCTGTGAGGTGTAAAGAAAGCATATCTGGCTCAGTCCAGTCATTGACGCTTGGCTCAGAATTGAATTTCACTCCGTTTCATTCGCCAGTTCTGAGATTCCATGAACACACTGATGGTTTATGAGCTTTAATGTGATGTAGCCCTGGAATGGCACCATGAACTTATTACAGGGTCAGTCTCACAGGAGAAACTGGTGCAAAGAAAAACAATTTTATTTTATTGTCCATTCATCCATTCTCCAAACTGCTTGTCCCATGTTGTGATGCTTGATCCTATCCCAGCTACTCAAGCTGAAGGCAGGGAAACAACCTAGACACTGTTTTTGTCTTAAAGGAGTAGTTCACTTTTAAAAAAAACTTTTGCTGATAATTTACTCACCCCCATGTCATCCAAGATGTCCACGTCTTTCTTTATTCAGTCGAAAAGAAATTAAGGTTTTTGATGAAAACATTCCAGGATTTTCTCCATATAATGGACTTCATTGGGAGCCAAACGGTTCAAGGTCCAAAAGACAGTTTCAGTGCAGCTTCAAATGGCTTTAAACGATATCAGACGATGAATAAGGGTCTTATCTAGCGAAACCATCGCTCATTTAAAAAATAAATTACAAAGTTTACATTTTTTTAAGCACAAATACTCGCCTTGCTCTGTTCTGTGATGAGCTTTCGTGACTCTCCTGTTCAAACTCGTTCATCAAAATTAACAAATCTTTTTTCGAGTCATGACTCGAAGGGTCCTAGATAAGACCCTTATTCATCGTCTGGAGTCGTTTAAAGCCCTTTGAAACTGCACTGAAACTGTCTTTTGGACCTTGAACCGTTTGGCTCCCAATGAAGTCCATTATATGGAGAAAATCCTGGAATGTTTTCATCAAAAACCTTAATTTCTTTTCGACTGAAGAAAGAAAGACATGGATATCTTGGATGACATGGGGGTGAGTAAATTATCAGCAAAAGTTTTTTAAAAAGTGAACTACTCCTTTAAGTATGTTTATGTACATTTTAAATTAGTTATCATTTATCTTTTGTCTAGGTTTCTTTTAAGGTTAATTAATTTTGTTAACTTATTTTTCTCATAGATGGCCAGTCCATCAGTTGTTTTGTTTTGTAGTTTCACACACACACACACACACACACACACACACACACACACACACACACACACACACACACACACACACACACACACACACACACACACACACACACACACACACACACAACACAAAACTCTGCTCAATTATTTGATTACACTAGCAATCTTATGTACGTTTTGCTTCACAAGTAAATTTTCTTGATTTAAAAATGTTTATATATTTATATTAGAGAATTAGACAAAAATACTGATGATTTTGATGATGACTTTTGGCACTGACCAAACCAATTGTAATTGTAAATGTCCTATTGCTCAATGCTCATCATTTGTTGCAGTTACCACTTTGGTTCGTACACTGTGTTAGCCTCTCAGAACAGCTTTTGCAGCTCTTTAGGAACATTGAAGACGATTTATACTCTCTCAAGCTCTGATGGTCAACCTAGTAACCTATTTGTAATAGCATGTGTTTTTGTGAGGAATTCCCTCTGCACACAGCGATGGATGGGTTTGTATCTGCCTCATCCTCCTACCTCAAACAGAGCTTACCAGGATGCAGTATTACTGTTCACCACAGAAACACCCATTACTGTTTCCGTAACGAGATCAAAAGTAGGTTTAGTAATAAACTCTGAGCTTATCTAAATGCTTTTGAATTTCAGGAAATTGTGCGGTGTAGCACATTAACCTCAGAATATCTGACAGTGCCTTTCTTTGTCTGTGTGTATCCATTGGGATGTACAGGCTTGCATGCTGTAAAGACATAATGCAGATTCCCTTCGTCTGAAGCTCCTCAACCCTGCCAGGCTGTGACAGCTCCTCTCAGCCGCCAGCAGGAGGGAGCGGAGTGGATGTGTACATCCATTATTTTCCTTCACTCCATCCGCTTTCTCAACTTGGAGCAGCTGGGCTGTGTCAGTAGTCTGTGGAAGACAGTACTGGAACGCCTGTGCTTAGTCACTATAGAGGTTTTTTTTCCATTCTCATTCCAGCTATTTATGCACATTCTCTGTGTTCTGTTTTGGCTGGGACTCGCCCAGTCTCGAGGAAAGAAGAATGGATTCCTTTTACAATTAATCTGTTGATCTGGTTCACAAAATCAGTCCGTATGATTAGTTTACATATTGGTCTGTGCAATTTTCAGTTTAACAACACTTTTCAACTGAGAATGGAGAACTGTCTCTTTCAGACATGCTGACATTTTGGCACTGTACTGTTATTAATAGGTCTTACATTTGTTGGTCATATTCCTTTTTGGGTAACACTTTACTTGAAGGGGTGTGCATAAGACAGGTTTTATGCATGTTTATGAAGTGTCATTCGCTCAATTATGACATTTTTAATGCAAATATGACATTGTTTGAGATGTCTTTGTCATTACACCTTGACATAAACCAATACATCATAACCTGTCAGTGTCTTTGTCATGACAACTTGACACTACTAAGACAACACAACCTGTCATAAATATGTCATAAACATGACATGACAGATTAATTATCAAACTTAAGAAACTTAGCTTTATTGGTTAACATTACATTAAACTGTCAGGTGGTTGGTTTTGACATTGGCTGTCATGAAGCCATTATAACTTTTTAATGACAAATTCAATTTGTACCATTGTAGTTGAGGTCAAGAAAAATATTAATGACACAGTTATAATGGCCTCATGACAGCCAATGTCAAAACCAACCACATGACAGTTTAATGTAGTGTTAACCAATAAAGCTAAGTAGTTTCTTAAGTTTGATATTTAATCTGCTATGTCATGTTTATGACATATTTATGACAGGTTTAAAATTTAAGTTGTCATGACAAAGACATCTCAAACAATGTCATATTTGCATTAAAAATGTCATAATTGAGCGAATGACACTTAATGACAGTTGTCAAACATGCATAAAACCTCCTTCATATTCAAGACATGTCATGTCATGGTTATGAAGGTGTCATGTCAGTCTTATGCACACCCCTTCAAGTAAAGTGTTACCATGTTAACTTGCTGACAGCGGTGTCCAAAGTTGGTCTGCAGAGTTTAGCTCCAACTTGCCTCAACACACCTGCCTGAATTTCTAGTATGCCCAGTAAGACCTTGATTAGTTGGTTTAGGTGTGTTTTTATTGGGGTTGGAGCTAAGCTTTGCAGGACAGTGACCCTCCAGGAGCAGGATTGGGCACCCCTGTCTAGGAAGCAATCAGGTGCAGTGGGTTAATTATAATATTATAAACAAATGACTGTATATCATACTTTTCCAGAAAAATAAAGTTTATGAAATTAAAGGTAGGGTAGGAAATTTTGTAGCTGTTAGCAATAGTAAGTTAGCTTTGAAAGAATGAGATCCCACCCTCCCTTCAGAGCACTCTCCAAAGCCACGCCTCCAAAACACATGAACCTGCAGGTTGCGCACAGATAGAGCAGATTTAGCCAAGCATCATAAGAGATGGTGTTAAACTTACCTGCATGTCTCAAAGCACATAACATTACACTAATAATGTACGTAAACAACTTACAGAGCTCTTACCTGACTGCTGCAGATTCATTTTGTCTTTGATAGTGTTGAAATATAAACGCATAAATCTGAGTCTGAGGACGTGAACAGCTCGTCAAGTCACTGGTTGCTGTCTCTAAATTACGGTTATGACATAAGCTTGTTGTTTGGGTTCAGAAGGAACTGTAAGAGGTCGGCTTTTGTTTGCGGTGCTCGGTGTCTGATGACGTGTGATGTCTGCACGAGCAGGGTGTATGGAGGTATGGAAATGCATACACTGACAGGCAGGTAGGACATCGTACGATGTAGAACATTCGGTCCGAATGCAATGTTTGGACAACATTCTTTTGGGACCTGAGACTTCCACAGACAATATATATAAAAATATATGTAGACCACTTCTATCATGGATTGCTATCAAGATGTGAAGTTCGAGTTTCAACTTGAACAACAAAAAGTGTTTATGAAAACAATTGCCTACCTTAACCTTTAAGTATAGCTGTAAAAATGTGTAATTGGAAAGTAAAAGCTTACATTTTTTTGGTGTAGCCTTTTTGTTTAAAAGACTTGAGATTCTATTGGGGGGAAATAATTAATATAAATGTAAATATAATTAATCTAAAACATTTGATGGACCGTTTTCACATTTCCAAAGTCGTCATTGGTAAAATGACTTAAAATTAAGTCATGGGCGTTTTTATGACTTGTCAAAGAGAAAAAAATATTGAGAGATTGATTATGTTGGTCAAAAGAAAGTACGATTTGCCATCACTTCCTCTGCTGTGTTAACTACTTGTCTAAAATTGAATGCCAAGGCAATTTAACATAAAGTAGTGTCATAAATGTACATTAAACTTGAAATGAAAAATAAGAAAGTTGCTAATAATAACTAAAATTGTGTGAAATGAGTGAAAAAGGTCCATATCAAATATTTAATTATATTATTACAATTTATTTTATTTTTGTTCATATTTAGTCTA
Organism: Chrosomus eos; assembly: GCA_036326025.1. Classification (NCBI taxonomy): domain Eukaryota; kingdom Metazoa; phylum Chordata; class Actinopteri; order Cypriniformes; family Leuciscidae; genus Chrosomus; species Chrosomus eos. The sequence goes on from CM070831.1 coordinate 13,773,731, forward strand.
AAATGTGATAAATATGAAATTTTAAATTGTAATGTTATTAGTATGTTTTTTTTTATTTTATTATGAGTTTTGTGTTGTTTTGTGACCATAACTAAAGACATTTAGACCATAAGCATCTCAACAGAGGCACTGTACAGTGTGTGGACCAGATGTAACTGACCCAAGGGCCCCTCTGTCTCCTGATGTTCTGGGCGTGACTGGATCTATCCATCATGCTCTTGGCCCTGTGTCTGCTAGAGCTGACTCAGGCCTTCAGTCTGCCTGGAGGAGACCTCCCCACCTCAACCCCTTACAGCCATGCTAACACTCACAAAATGGACATGTCAGTTTACCAGTAAATAAGATTAAGGATGATAAGTATATGTGTGCCAGAGTGTAAGGGAGGGTGACGGAGTATGTGTAACTGGATGAGGGCCAGAGGACAGGATGCAGCCCTGTTCTGCAACAGTCTGCCTGTGTCTCACACTCGGTAGGAAGCGCCACACTTTCTACTCAGACTCTTGAGCCCCTCCCAAATAGTGTGTTGTGGAATATTGTATTCCATAATATGAGGGTCTTGACCTCTTTTTGTATTGTGTTCACAGGTCCCGTGTTATTTTAGTATTATTTTATGTACTGTTATAATATTCAATAATTTTGACTTATCATTTTCATATTTTAATAAGTTTTAGTAATTGTATGTGCTTTTGTCATTTTTAATAGTTTTTATTTATTTATATATTTCTTGAGTTCATTTTTCACTTTATATATCTTATTTTATTTCAATTGCTGAAAGCAATGTTTAATAGTTTAGTTAGCAATAACAGCACTATACCATCCCTTGGGTTAGTTTTTGTTGTGCCATCGTCCTATATCTTTCCATTGTGAATGGAATGTTTATGCAAACGTCTGTTTAAAAGTGTTT